>OZ005649.1:86901068-87171068 GCA_963930645.1 Salticus scenicus | reverse complement strand
AAAATGATATGCCTGCGAGATACATATGATGTTAAGATACTTCAGTAAAATGGTTAAAAATCTTCTTACGAGGAATTATTTTTCTGAATGAGAAAAATTCTTCAATAAACAGATTAATTTAATTTAATTTGAATGTATCTGTTTTGCTTTGTCAAGCTTTGATATCAGTAGTTGTAGCATGTTAATATTAATTGGGAAAAATAAATAATAATCTCTTTTATTCAGAAAAAAGTAGAATCGCCTGAATAATTTTTAGAAATTAATGCAATTATAATTTAAAGTATTTCCTAAGGTAATAGATTTTGAATGGTGTATTTAAATTAAAAGATTATTTTTACTCTATAAAAAAATCATGTTTCATAGTGAACAGACAACGCATACTCAAAAAAAAAAAAAAAAAAAAAAAAAAAAAAAAAAGTTCCTGGTTGATTAATTTCACCCGGTTTCATTACAAAAATCATTCGTACAGATAGATACAGCGATTTCTATTCAGATAATTATAATTCTTACTTGTTTGCCTAGAGCGGAGCGCGGGTTACTGATTTAGATTTTAACATTCCCTCGAGAAGTCTGACTCGATATGTCCTAATTTTGAAGAACGATGTTCAGCCGAATGACTGTGTTCATCAGTCATAAATTCCTTACCAATACTAGCTGCAACACACCTAGGCAGGTGGGTGAAAAAATTAAATATATAGAAATCAACAATACTTGCGACGCTTGAATTACAAATCATCCTCGTTGAACTATGAAAATTGTACAATCTACTATTGTGGAAAGTGCAATGCCACAGACATGCACAACCAAAGAACATCAAAGCTGAATCTAAAAAGAGGAACACACCCATTAAATGTAATTATTGAACAAGATTTTATGCCATCATAAGAAACCGTCAAATCAAATACAATACCATAATTAACTGAGGCCGTACTACTATTTCGGGAAATGACAGATGAAAATTTGGATACTCAAAACATTTAGTGTCAACTTTTTCAGTTTCATCATCAGAAAACACTGAAGCTCATCTGATTTCTGAGGTTGTTGGACTTTTATAACGTTAGATCACTAAAAAAGGAAAAATGGGAAATATATGCGCAGTAAAAAAAAAAAAAAAAAAAAGGGGGAACAATATTGACAGAGTCACCAAATCAAAAATTGTTTAGAAGAGGAAAGAAAAATTTTGAAAGGAAAAATAAGAAATAATACAAAAAGGCAACAGAGGAAGTTGGCAAAAATTAAAGCGAGGGTAAAGAGCAATTTATATAACATCGGAAAAAGAAAAAAAGAAGTAAAATAAAAGAAAAAAAGAAACTAGTAATTGAGTAAAGCACGAATGCCGACAACAGCTCAGATGACAAGGAATGTAATTGTCTAGCATGTGTGTTCATAGATTTGGAAAGAAAAAACACAGATAAAAGTGTACATGCAGTATATGCAATGTAAGATTTGGGAACATGAGGCTGGCAGATATTGGATTTTATATTTTGGAGATATAAATGGAGATATTGGAGATATTGGATATAACGGAGATATTGGATATAACGGAGATATTCGATTTTATATTTTTGATAACTGTAAATCTGATCATGATATCTAGTAGAGTAAAAGTTACTCAAAGCTATTGTTTTATTCGTTATTTTTATATTCGTAGAACGTATAATAGAATTTACATTGTATGTAGATAATTGCTTTGTTTAAACTTGCTAGTAACAATAAAATTGTTTTCTCTTAACTGCGTGTTTTATTTGAGTTTCATTTAACTTTTTATAAAACGTGTGCCAACTTACTCCACAGGTATTACTTGCAACGCGATAAAGTAGGTTGTCGTACATATCTTCTTTTACTTCAGACTTCGATTAAGCATAAACTTTGTGGAGAACGCGACTTCTCCATGATTATCTAACTTTAACTTGAAGCTGTAAATGAAATACTTAAACTATGAAGAAATGACAGAGTCCAAATATATAACATAAATGAGCTTTAATTGAGCTGAAATAAGAAGGGGGACGCTGGACTTTGATTTGATTAAATATCTTTATACGTTTAAATAAGCAGCCTTCTTAAATACTTTGATATTAATAAATAACCCCCGTTACTTTACTTAATTACTCGCAAAATGATCCCAACCACTTTTAATCACTTTCATTAACTCATGAGGTCAAGTAATCTTTCGATTAGCAGGAGGATTCCCTGACACTGCTATCTACTCGACTTGTATCCAACTATATCCGCTCCTAACTCTCCAAAACAATCTTCCTTCCAACTAACTTTAACTCCTCTCCAACAGACTCTCAAAAGCAATCTTCTTTCTCCTTTTATACTATTCAGTTTCCAAAATATTAGCATATTTCAATTTACAATTTTAGCTTAGGATCGGCACTAACTCTATTACTACAACGACTTGAATCCTAAAACAGCAGATTCACGTTTTACCCGCAAAGTGCGAGTTTTAATTGTAGCACTTTGCTATACCTGACAGTTCCTCCCCCGAAAAAAAATTTCGCGGAAAAAATCCCCCAACGGGTTTTTACCCGTGCAAATTTTAAATTACTGCAATACTATGCAAAGAAAAGTTAGCTGCAGTGACTTACTGCTTAAAATTAAACTATATAATATTTTAGAAAAAAAAAAAAAAAAAAAAAAAAAAAAAAGAGGGGGGAAACTTAAATTTAACTAGACTGCCCAACAAGAAGTATATTGTTTTAAAAAACTAATAGGGAAAAAAATTTTAAGAGTACACGGCCAAAAACTGGACACTTAGCTTTTAAAAAAAAAATGTTTCGTATTATGCTCAACTAAGTCGCTTTACTCCAGAAACCGGTTGTACTCAATTTAGTTAACAAGAAGTCCAGCGTAATTACAGCGGGGAAATACAGGCACATCTTTCCTTAAAACAAATGGAAAAGAAAAAAAATTCTCATTACTTTTTTTAAAAATTTCAGTACAGGCGGATTGCTTTAAACAAAAAATGCGATCAGTAATTATTCAAATTTTAAATTGTGCAAAAATGATAGCAAAAAAAAAGAAAGTCTTTATTTCAAGTGTTCATCAAAAAAAGAGTTGCAGTTTTCCAGTAGATTTATCACTAAAATGTCAATCCAGACTGCTGGCACAGTTTCAAAAACACTTTACTTCAGAAAAAGAGACGCTGCTGGCAGACTTCCAAAAACTTTTTTCGACTTCATGTGAAAAGTAACAATCTTGAAGAGATTAGCCTGGACTCAGCTTTAACCTCTGTACTTCAGGATCAGCAACTGGACCTCAGATTTTCTAAAATGAAAACTTTTTTAAACGTATACATCAAAAATAGACGTGAACTACACTTTTATATATAGATAAATGACATAATTTTATACATAAGCCATATTTCAACTAGGTATTTGCGTACGGAAAAAAAATAAATTGTTAGCGGATTAATATTGTTAGTCGTTAAACGCGAAATTTACTTGCAAAAATAGCTTTAAAAAAGAATTCGTTTAACCCCAAACGCATATATACATACATTGACTTTTAGTGAAAAATACAAAAGTTACAATAAGAAAATTCATTTTATACAACGTACGACATTTAGAAAAACATAAGGCTACAAAAAATTTTTCAAATCTGCAGTTGATGGCTTGAGAAAAAAAAAATTAACGTACATACATATAGCTGATTGACAAAATTATAGAGGAAAATGTTTATACACTTATAAAATTTCATTTGATACAATATAAGACAGTTAGAGAAATATAGGTAATGAATATATACAAATTGTTAAAAAAGTTTTTTCAAAACTGCCGTCGTTGCCTAGAAAATACAAACATTAGAGCATATACATATAGGTCATGTCAAAAACTAGAGAGAAAATTTATATACAAAAAAGGTAAGAAAATTTATCTTACTAAGCACTGCAGGTGATGGCTAAAACATAAACACATTTAAGTACATGCAGATATAGATCATTCAAAAACGAAAGAGGGGGAAAAGTTTATATCAAAGTTCAAAAAGGTTTTTTACCAAAAACTACTGGTGATGGCTAGGAATAAAAAAACATTAACGTACATACATGCATATATTATATACAGAAAAAAAAATTATGACATGTAAACAGTACATGAAATTTCGAGAGATGAAATTGCATGCTATAAGTTTAAATTTTGCATTTTTAAATTTTAAAAAGTTCATGCAGCAAGTTTAAATTTAGATTTGTGATATTTTAAAAAGTTCATCTCTTTGAGAGAATGATTGAAAGTCCAGAAGAATGTTCTACATGTCGAAAATTTTAGTACAGTACTGATAAACCAATACTTGAGAAAAACTAAAATACTGAACGATACGACCTGACAAATTGAGTCCTTGATATCAGCAAAAGAGATGCAGGTCAGACTGGTCAGTAGAGTTGTTGTGGCAATTTCCGTGCTGGTGGCTTGTAGAACGGAGTCCGGCATCGGAGATGCATTTTTCTGGGATGGACTCGAGCCCGGTTCCTTGTCACTGTTCGGAGGAGGTTGTACACTCGGAGTCTGGCCCTTGTGGTGAGGGGGTTTCGGGCCCGTCACCTTATCACTGCCCATAGTTATCACAGAGGATTTTGTTCGCTCCGTGCTTTTGAATTCAGGGCTGCTAGACTTTCTAGAGACTTCACCATAGGTTACATGGCCTTTTGAAATTACCTTTTTCAAAATAACATCTTTTTCGTTCACTTTAAGCGGCATGTCATTTTGACAATTTAAGTGAAATTTCTCATTAGAAATAATTGACTCTGTCGGCTGTGTAGATTCAAAACTGACAGCTAAAGGCGAGTTACAAGGATTAGCCGCCGTCGGTGAGCTAGATATTTTATCGGATTTTTCATCCGTAGCTAAATTCTGAATAACTGCCGTAAATTGGTTTGTATCGCTGTTTAAGGGCGAAGTTTGCTCGTTTAGTTCAAATGTCATTTGGCTTTTTTCACTAGAAATAACGGTTTCCACAGCCACAGTAGTTTTAAATGGATTTTCCGTTCCAACCTCTGTCGCAATATTAGGTAATTTTTCGGATATCTTATCCCTAGCTAAGGGCTGAATAACAGATGTGGACTTTTCTGTAGTGCTCGGTAAGGGTGTAGTTTGCTCGTTTTCAGTCACTTTTATTTGATGTTTGTCACTAGAAATAACGGCTTCATCGCCAGTTTTAGGTCGGTTTAAATCAGTGTTGTGCAAGTTCACAAAAAAAACGAACTAGTTCAAACTCAAGTTCATCGTGTAAAAAACGAGTTAGTTCGCGCTCAAACTCATGTCTGAAGGAAATGAACGCGTTCAGTTCAAGTTCATTTTTAAAAACGAGCGAAGCTCACTAAAAGTTCATTTTTACGTACATTTTTTTTTTCTTTTTTTTAATAGATCTTATCCTCTGTGAACACTTTCATAGGTAATTTCCCTTTTTTTTTTTCTAAAATTACCAATTACTATGAAAATATTTTTAATTTTACGCTTAATTAAACTTATTAACTTATAATTCTTAATTATAACTTATTAATTTAATTGTGGTAAAAATTTATTTAGCAAACACTTCTGAATAGTGTACCCACTGTTTTTGCATGGCTTTTTATTCTCAAATTTTCAATACGTTTGTTTATGGGCATGAGAACTTATTAATAGGAAACAAATTCTATCATTTAGAGGTTCCGTTGTTTTAAATCAGTGTTGCGCAGGACCGCGTTCATGAGTTTAATTAAAACTTTTTCAGTTTTGAGCTGAATTTCGCTCGTTTTTTAAATTGTGAACTTGAGCTGAGCAAAGTTCGTTTCCTCATGAATTTGAGCAGGAAATGTAACTCAAACTCATATGGATTTTATTGCTTTGGGAAAATTTTTTTATATTCTTGGTAGCAATCCCGGAAAAAAGGGCACCGGAACAAAGGGCACTTTTTCAATTCGCAAATCGCAAAATAATAAATATCAAATAATGATATATAAAAATGGCTTTCAAATTACACATTTAGAAATTTCAATTGATTTGGTACAACATTAATTTAGTATATACCTCGGGGAAGATGGGGGGAGGGGGAGGGGGGCAGGAGCAGATCGAAAGAAAACAATTGTTTTTACATAAACTCTTACCGATTTTAATGAAACTTTGTATAATCACGTACAATTTGTAAAAAAATTACTGTAAGTGTCAGGCAAACTTTAGGGGTGGGGGGTTAAAGAGGGAGGTGCAGAGAAAAATAAAATTATCTTTTATATCACAGTTTTACCTACTTTAATGATATATTCTATAACTATCACTAACTTTTTATGAAGATCACAGTGAGTGTATTATATACCTGGGGGGAGCAAAGGGGGCAGATAAAAATAAAATATTTTCTTCTTATATTACTCTATTATTGATCAAAAATTTTTTTTGTACAATCACGTATAATTTATTAAAAATTTACAGTAAGTGTCAGACATACTTAGTGAGGGGGGGGAGGGGGGGGGTTAAACAAGAGGGGGGGAGGAAAATAAAGTGATTCTTTATATCACCATTTTAGCGATTTTAATGATATATTCTATAACTACCACATAATTTTCATGAAGATTACAATGAGTGCATTATATACCTGGGGGGGGGGAGGCAAGGGGGAACCGATGGAAATAAAATATATTCTTCTTTAACTTACACTATTATCGATTTAAACAAAAACTTTGTATAATAGAATACAATTTGTGAAAAAAATCACAGTAAGGTCAGACATACTTAGGGGGGGGGGGGGGGTTAAAGAGAGGGGGGACAGAGGAAATTAAAATATTTTTTTATATCACCATTTTACCGATTTTAATGACATATTCTGTAACTATCACTTACTTTCATGAAGATCAAAATGAGGGTATTATACATTTGGGGGGGGGGGAGACAAAGGGGACGCAGATAGAAGTAAAATATATTATTCTTTAAACTACCGCATTGTTGATTTAAAAAAACTTTGTATCTACGCAATTTTCTACATGTAAAACTCATGCTAATCATCAACGAAAGCGTAAGTTTTTAATTTCTACGTGAGGGGGGGGGGGATGGACAAAAGAGACAGATTAAAAGAAGAAATTTCATTTTTGAGCAACTTATTTATAGATTTAAATCATACATTGAATTTTTGAGTAGCTCCCTGTAATTTTTCATTAATACTAACTGATATTTGCACAAAATGCAAATAAAACAATAAAACAAACGGTAGTAAGTGTTTTTTAAAAAGATTATTTTATTTTTCATTTGCCCCCACTACCCCCCTCCCCCTTATCAATTATAGGTAACTTTCACTATAATTTTAATAAAATGAAAGATACTCGTACAAAGTTTAATATAAATATGTAGCATGGTGATATAAAAGCAAATATTTTCTTCACTCTCCCCCCCCCCCCCCCCGTAGCAATTCGTCCAGATATGTGTAGACTCACTGTAATTTTCATAAGCAGGAAGTTGTATCTATACAAAGTTTTTATTTTTAATTGAGTATACGGTAGTTTAAAGAATAATATTTTTTAATTTTATCTGCGCCCCCCCCCCCCAGATGTGTAATACACTCATTGTGATGTTCATAAAAAGTTCGTGATAATTATAGAATATATCATTAAAACGGTAAAACGGTGCTATAAAAGATAATTTTATTTTCCTCTGCCCCCCCCCTCTTTAATCCCCCCCAAGTTTGCCTGCTACTTACTGTCATTTTTTTTTCACAAATTGTACGTGATTATACAAAGTTTCATTAAAATCGGTAAGAGTTTTTGTAAACACAATTATTTTCTTTCGATCTGCTCCTGCCCCCTCCCCCTCCCCCCATCTTCCCCGAGGTATATACTAAATGAATGTTGTACCAAATCAATTGAAATTGCTAAATGTGTAATTTGAAAGCCATTTTTATAGATCATTATTTGATATTTATTATTTTGCGATTTGCGAATTGGAAAAGTGCCCTTTTTTCCGGGTGCTCTTTTTACCGGTACCCTTTTTTCCGGTGCCCTTTTTTCCGGGATCCATACTTTCTACCCTTTTAATCGCAAGAGAGGACGCATTTCTCACAAGAGAGAAACGCATCGGGTCGGGTAATCGCTTATTACCTGCTTTGCTGGTAGGGTGCAGGTAAAATTTGCATTAATTTTTATTCACAAAATGTTTTCTCCGAAGATTGTTTTTTGCTTTACTTATGAATATAAGCTTTTAAATGAAGAGATTGGATGACATTGTCTTTCTTCCTAGTAATTTAAAGACATGACTGATAACATGAATTTAATTACATTTACCTAAATATTAATACTTAACGTTTAAAGCTTTATATGGAAAACTATTTTTTTTTCCGACCTATATTTGCTTCCTTATTTTACTGTCAAAATACTTGGAACAGTGGATTTTTTAAATATATGTTTTAATATGCATTTATGCAATTCTAAATGCATAGTACACTGCGGTTCAATATATATCGCATCTATCATAAAATAGAAAAAAAAAATATTTGATTGTAAAAGCCGAAAATGGAGGGAAAATAAAAATTAATTTCAATTATTATTATTATTATTATTATTATATAACATCATAAAACTTTTAGCATTTCAATAACATTTATTAATTAAAACCCGAATAAACTACTATGTCAGAAACGCCAAAGAAAAATATTGGAAATGCAAAATTGGCGTTTCTGACGTAGTAGTTTATTCTGATTTTAATATTCCAACCCTAAGTCTCCTGTTATTAAAATTTATTAATTGCCTCATGGACTTATTCATAAATTTTCTAATACTTCATGTGACGTTTATTTTCATCTAATGCAATGTTTGAAAAGGTTTTCAATATATATATATATATATATATATATGTATGTATATATATGACTTTATTTCTACTATCTTATAGATTTATTTCTATTAAATCATTAAATTAAGAACTTAATATTAAAAATACACATTTAAGCAAAGAAATAATTTATTTTTGTCTTATACAAGACCTACCACGTTGCAAACGACTTCTGTGTGTCCCATGCGATAACGCTCATTTTAACCATTAACTATTCTTATCAATGAAAAAAGGAAAGGGCTTTAGGCAATTGCTTTTGTGTACCGGAATTGCCCACACAACAAATCTCCCCTACAAACAAATCGGCGTATACCAGTCACAATTCTCAATACATTGGATTCGGCTTATAGTTCCAAGAAAACCACATGATGTCGAAAACATTTTGACCAAGAAGAACGTAGATTCCTTCAAATTTTAGTTAGGGCATACAAAGAACGGGGGAAAATGCTGTATTAATAATGCGCATCATAATATTTATATGGTTTCAAATTTTACTTATCTATTTATTTGTTTTATTAAACAAATAATTATTACTTATTTCTTTATTTGTTTTAAGAAATAACTATTCAACTATATGAAAGCGGGAAATTTTTATTACCATTTTCATCTTAGATAGCTCCTAAAACTAAAATTAGAATTTTACAAAATTGGTGATTATTCCATTAAACGCTGCCTTAAATATTTCAAAAAGTTATTTATATTATATGGTTATCGTTTCTCGTAACTAAAAATATACTGAATCTATATAAAATATTTTCAAAATCGTAAATATTTATTAAAAAATAAATTAATTAATCAAATAAAAAAATTGCATCCCATAAAATACAGACAATTTATAAATATTTCGTAAAATACGCAACGAAATTTTGCCATTCTTTGATAACATAATTTCCACAAAACTTTAAATGTAATTAAATATCACTATAATATTACACTCGAATTGCAAATTAATATATGTGCAAATGCCTTCAGAGCTGCTAGACAGGAGTGCTGGGTTCGATCCCAAGTCGATGATATAAAAAAAAATTTCTGTCCCCCGCATCTTCAGCCCCCGAAGTATGTGTGACACTGTATTTTTTTCATAAACAGCAAGTGACTATTAGACAAAGTTTAATTAAAATAAATAAGAAAGTGATATAAATACAATTATATCACTTAAATTAAATTATTCTCTTTCTGTCTGCTCCTAGACCCCCCCCCCTTTCCCCACGTATATACTAAGTAAAAATGGTACGAATTTAATTGATTGAAATTTCTAAAAATGTATTATGAAAAACCACGCTTTAAATTCGTTATTTGATGTTTATTGTTTTTGTGAAATGCAAATTGCAAAAATGTCCTTTTTTCCGGGTGCCCCTTTTTATAGTGCCTTTTTTCCCAAATGACTTTTTTTTTTTTTTTTTTTTTTTTTTCAGGAATCCATTTTGCACAGTTATTTTCTTTTCTGTCCTTTTCTTCTTCTACTTTACTTTTCATATTTCAGACAGAAATATTTAATATGAGTTTGAGTTTGAATTGCTTTTTCACGCTCAAGTTCGTGTAAAAAACGAACTACGCTCAACTCAAGTTCATTATTTAAAAAACGAGCGAAGTTCAACTCAAAACTCAAAATTTTTGAGCTAAGCTCATGAACGCGTTCAAATGAACGCGTTCGTGCACAACACTGGTTTAAATTATAGGAGCTTGCTTCCTGTGACTTACTAATTTCTTGTGGTTTTTCCACCGGGTTTATTACTGCTTCCCACTGACGTTCGTGGGGGGGGGGGAGGGAACGGTCATGTTGTAATCGTAGTTTATCATACGGAGTGGCAAAGAGTTCTATGACCCGAATTTTTAACTCGTCATAGGTTGGATTTGGGCCAAGCGAATGGCAGGCGATTAACCTATGCCACTGTCTCGGTTCTCCTTCTAGGGTATAGGCTAGCCAAGAGTAGTGGTTTTTAACATTGATTTTATGAAAATTGAAAAAATATTCTAGCTGCTCAAAAAATTGCAGCACACTATTAGTGCCGTCAAAAAAGACTTGCTCGGGGGGGGGGGGGATTCGAGCAAAGTTGGGCGCCAATGTGGAGAACGCGACTTCTACATGCTTATCTAACTTTAACTTGAAGCTGTAAATGAAATACTTAAACTATGAAGAAATGACAGAGTCCAAATATATAACATAAATCAGCTTTAATGGAGCTTAAATAAGAAGGGGGACGCTGGACTTTGATTTGATTAAATATCTTTATACGTTTAAATGAGCAGCCTTCTTAAATACTTTTATATTAATAAATAACCCCCGTTACTTTACTTAATTACTCGCAAAATGATCCCAACCACTTTTAATCACTTTCATTAACTCATGAGGTCAAGTAATCTTTCGATTAGCAGGAGGATTCCCTGACACTGCTATCTACTCGACTTATATCCAACTACATCCGCTCCTAACTCTCCAAAACAATCTTCCTTCCAACTAACTTTAACTCCTCTCCAACAGACTCTCAAAAGCAATCTTCTTTCTCCTTTTATACTATTCAGTTTCCAAAATATTAGCATATTTCAATTTACAATTTTAGCTTAGGATCGGCACTAACTCTATTACTACAACGACTTGAATCCTAAAACAGCAGATTCACGTTTTACCCGCAAAGTGCGAGTTTTAATTGTAGCACTTTGCTATACCTGACAACTTCAAAAGCTACAAACTTAAAACTTCTGGGTTTTTATAGCCAAATATCTGAGTTTTAAAAGTACAGTTAAAGTTTGTATAAAAACTTGAAAAAAAAAAATACCTAAAAAAGAATAACTAAAAACTGCACACTGTTCTCCTTTAGTTATGGCGAGAGGCGTACGCTACAGTTTTTTCTATCATTACACCTTATGGATTGAATATATATATAGTATCGGGCCCTTGCTTCCTGCAACCGCTGATTCAAAAACTGCCGAGTTTCCCTTTGCTGCAGACGGAGAGCGCGGAATCTTAGCGGAAGAACGTAGCTGTGACGTGAGACAGACGCCATTTCCGGGACACACATTTCCATCGATGCGAGCGGAGAGCTTTTGCCGGGAAGAGTAGAGTAGACGTTTGACTTTTAAGACGTGTAGCCGCATAGATTTTGTTCTGTTGACGACGAAAGTCCGTTGGAATGATGATCTGTACTAGGTGTGTATTTTTTAATTGAAATCAGAAGTGAATTGTGTAATCCTTTTTTGATAACAACTGAGAACTTTGATTATTTAGATAAGACTATTCCAGTTAGCCGTTCAATACTAATTTGAACTATAATCTTGTAAATATTTTTATAAAGTACTTTAATTTTCTATTAAATTTTAAATGATTAATAATTAAGTGAATTAGTAGTTTCCTGTTTTAAAGCCCACACAAGTAAGCCATCCCACAAGTCAGAAGTGGGTTGAAACGTCAATTTTGATTTAACGAAAATTTTGATGGAACGTTGAAAAAATAGCTATTTTTTTTAATTCGTCGAACTTTTAAAATATAGACTGAACTTTAATTAAAATAAACATTTAATAGACTATTTTAAAACTATGATTGAACTGTGTGTCTACGAATGATATACGGCGTTAAATTACATTGAAGCTTTTGTGCGGAGTGCTTTGTCCATTCTAAAATTCATAGTGGATGATAAAATGCATAAAGTGTGATCTGTGGATTCTGCGGAACAGCTACGAATCGTCTAGGCAGAGGTTTGAGCAAGAAATTTGCACCTGCTGTTATTTCTGTTCTACAAAGGTACGTGAACTTTTGTTTTTGTTGCATGATGGTATCACTAGGGGACATCCCTAAAATAGGTATTGCACTAGGGACGGAGAAATATAATAAAATTAAAATTCTGCATAGGTTTCTCTTTAATGACGAAGGTGATCGAAAAAACAGATGCAGAATAAAAAGAATCTCCGGATTTGAGTTTGCCGTTGATGATGAGAATTATATTAAAAAACAAATATTTATAGATGATAATTTTACGCTGAATGAGCTAATTGTCATCGGTAATTTATTAAATGTTTCATTTAATGGCAATAAAGAGGAATTAAGAGACAGGTTATTATTGAAACTACGTAACATTGAAACACTAAAAGAAAACTCCGACAATGATTCGGCTGATGATAACTCTGACAATGAATCTAGCAGTGACAGTGACGTCACGAAAATTGACTCCTCAGTGGAATGCCATAATGATAATGATAATGATAATGACAATGATAATGATAATGATAATGTTATTGATGATCATAATAAACATAAAAATTGTTATAACAACTGTAATAATATTAAGAATTCTGGAACACATGGTGCAGTTATATCATTTAATGACTTTGAAAATAATATCTCCAAATTTAGCGGTGAGCCGCATGAAAACATTAACTTTTGGTTCACTGAATTTGAAGAAATAGCAGATATGTTTAATTTGAATGAGTTGCAGAAAATTATTTTTTGTAAACGATTTTTGAGCGGAAACGCTCTGTTGTTCATTAAATCTGAGAAAGCGCTATTAACGTATAAAAAATTAAAAAAAGCGCTTATTGAAGAATTCAAAATTGAAATTAATTCCGCCTGATTGCATGATATATTAAGTAAAAGGAAAATAAGAGGCAATGAGTCCGTTACAGAATATTTCTTTAAAATGCGTGAATTAAATAAGAACGGGCACATTGATGATGCCGCAATAATGCACTATGTGATCCAAGGAATAATTGACAGATCTGAGAACAAGATTATGTTATATGGGACTAGAAACTTGCATGATTTCAAAGAGAAAATTAAATTGTACGAAATATTTAAGAGAGATAGTGATAAAAATAAACATAGATCTGAGAAAGTTGAGTATTATTCAAAACCGAAACACATAGGGCACAATGTAGTTGAAAAATTTAGTCCAAAAATTGAAAACAAACTTTGTTACAATTGTGCTGATAAAAACCATTTGTCTAGAGACTGCCTTCATAGAATGAAAGGTTTTAAATGTTTTTCATGTAAACAATTTGGGCATAAGAGCTCGGAATGTCCGAGTTCAAAACCCGAAGTTGAGGCATTGTGTATTGGCGTAAATCAAAACATGAATAAAACTATACAAATAAATAATGTAAATTTTACAGGGGGTAAAGATACGGGGAGTGAAGCAACACTGTTGCGAAAGAATGCTTTTGAAAAACTGAATGTTAATAGATTAAATCTTATGAGTACCACTTTGAAGGGGA
Source organism: Salticus scenicus (assembly GCA_963930645.1). Classification (NCBI taxonomy): domain Eukaryota; kingdom Metazoa; phylum Arthropoda; class Arachnida; order Araneae; family Salticidae; genus Salticus; species Salticus scenicus. The sequence goes on along the minus strand of OZ005649.1, from coordinate 87,157,077 downwards.
TCGGGAAAAGTTCCATAAAGCCGTTAGGCTCATTTAATGCTGATTTAAAAGTTGATGATTTTGAAAGTAAAACTAATATTTATGTTGTAAACAATGATGTAATACCCTATGACGTAATCATCGGAATGAAGGTGTTAATGCTGGGTCAAACGACGATAAATGAAAAAAGTATTTTTATAAAAAAAATAAATCTAGTTCACTTGAAGTAAACTTAGTAACAGCTCTTCCAGTAAATGCATATAAAAACGAAATTAAAACGAATATTGTTATTGATGCTCCCATTACCTGTAAAAATAAAAATTTTGAGAAATCCCCAGAAATAAATGAAACAATAATTAGTGTTGGAAAATGTAAAAATAAAACCCCTCAACCTGTTATATTGTCCAAAAAATCATTAGAATCTTCCAAAAAAAGCCGTAAGTGAAAATAATGACGACGACGAAAATGAGGAAAGTGATGACGATAAGAAAATGCTTTTAAAGGACGATAATAGTGTAGATGATGACAGTGAGGAAGAGGAGGACCCTCGACGAAAGAAACAAAGTCAGACGAATATTTTCCAAATAGATGATGACAGTGAGGAAGAGGAGGAGCCTCGACGAAAGAAACGAAGTCAGACGAATATTTCCCAAATAAAATTGCACAATCAAGAAAACACTTCTTCGAAGAAAGACGAGAAACGAATCCGACTTGAAACGATTTCGCAGTTAGCAAAAGAGCTGAAAGAGTTGAAGGAAAAAGTTGAAGAAAATTCCAAACTCCTTAAAAGAAAGAAATTGAGAAAAAAGCCATTGACGATAGATTACATTGATTGTAAAAGACTGAATATCCCAAAAGAAGATACTGCCGGTATAAATTTGAGAAAATTATTTATTCCATCACTTCCATTGAAGACACCAATTAGTGAAATAGCTGCATTATTTCCCAAAGCTGTGCAAATACAGTTAGAAGTTTTCCCTGCATATAAAAGTGCTACTGTAGACTTTATAACCGAAGAAGATGCTGCAGAGGCCTTAAAAGACACTAAAGCTGAAAATGACCAATTAGAGGTTCTCGAGTTCGAATCCCAACTTGACTTTGAGACCCAGAGTAAAGAATTGCGTAAACATGACAAAGAACAAGTTATCAAAGTTAAGGAGAAAAATAAAGCAAAATATAAATTGTGTAGACAACCACCAAAAACTGTTGAAATAGGCTACCAAGTTGCCATTAAACCAAAACTACAGTACTTTTGTAACTGTAAGACTGTGAAAATAAAAAGTGAATATATTTGTGATGTGATTAAAAATGGATGCCATGAAGGCCCCCGTGGCACATCCACTCATGCCAAATTCCTCAAACGAGGGATAACTTAATTTAAAAAAAAAGAAGAATATCAAATTTGTATCTGAACTGTAAATAAGTTTGTTATTATTTTGTGTTGCTTTTGTGTTTGTTTTTTCTTTTTGTATTTTTCAGTGTGGCCGCCTGGAGGACCAGTCGACGCAGGATGGACGAGCCTATAGTATCGGGCCCTTGCTTCCTGCAAACCGCTGATTCCAAAACTGCCGAGTTTCCCTCTGCTGCTGACGGAGAGCGCGGAATCTTACCGGAAGAACGTAGCTGTGACGTGAGACAGACGCCATTTCCGTAACACACATTTCCATCGATGGGAGCGGAGAGCTTTTGCCGGAAAGAGTAGAGTAGACGTTTGACTTTTAAGACGTGTAGACGCATAGATTTTGTTCTGTGGACGACGAAAGTCCGTTGGAATGATGATCTGTACTAGGCTGTATTTTTTAATTGAAATCAGAAGTGAATTGTGTAATCCTTTTTTGATAAAAACTGAGAACTTTGATTATTTAGGTATGACTATTCCAGTTGGCCGTTCAATACTAATTTAAACTATAAACTTATAAATATTTGTATAAAGTACTTTAATTTTCTATTAAATTTAAAATGATTAATAATTAAGTGAAATATTAGTTTTCTGTTTTAAAGCCCACACAAGTAGGCCATCCCACATATATATACCAAAATAGCGGCAGCAAAAATCACCTGATTGGCTAGCAATTTCGCACACATGTTCGTGATTTATACAGAATTATCTGTATGTTTTTCATATGTATATTGTTTATGATTTGTGTACAGGGACAAACTACAGTAATTCCTATCATTACGGCCTATGGGCAGATTTTTTAGTTCCCCATCATACTATAGGTATGGAGAACTTAGATAATCGTGAAAATTTTCGGCCTCGGTTTTTTAACTTTTTTACACGTTTTCAGGTGTGAGGAATGCGAAAATGACAAAATTTGTATGGTGTCTGTTCGTGTGTTAGTGAGTTAGAGTGTTAGTCCGTTAGTTTGTTAGTCTGTGTACACGATATCTCAAGAACAAATTGTCGCAGAGAGGTCAGATCGGTTTTAAAAAATTACTTTCGACACTGGCAAGAACTCTATTCATTTGCAAGATTCGAATTAAAAAACTTCGTAAGTTATTAGAAATTTACGATTTTCTTAACATGAGAGAATAGGACAAAAAATCACTTAAACGGGCATTAAATGGAAACGTTTTACTGTAAAATAGTCAGACCTGTTTTGAAATATCAGTTTTGATGCCGGAATGAACATCAGTAACTATAAATATGCTACTTTGAAAATATCGCAAGTTATTGGAAATTTACGAATTTCTTAACATGGCAGTATAGGGCAAAATTTCACATAAACGTCAATTTTGGGAGATATTTTCATCGTAAAGATGTCAGACTACTTTTGAAATATTATTTAGGACACTGGCATGGATATTAATGACTATGAATTTTCCAATATAAGAATTTCGTAAGTTATTGGAAATTTGCGAATTTTTCAACATGGCAGAATAGAGCAAAATTTCACATAAACGTCAATCTTGAGGGATATTTTCATCGTAAAGATGTCAAACCACATTCGAAATATTATTTAGGATACTGGCATGAATATCATAGACTATGATTTTCCAATTTTAAAAAATCGTAAGTTATTTGGAATTTACGATTTACTTAACATGTCAGAATAAGGCAAAATTGAGCATAAACTTCCATTTTGAGGATCATAAATACATTAGACAACTTCAAAATTACTTTTATGATATTTGTTTGAACATGATTGAATACAAATATTCTAATAGAAAAATTTCTTAAATTATTCGTAATTTACGGTTTTATCAACATAGCGAAATTGTAAATCTTTCATATACATATGAATTTTGAGGATTATTGCATTGTAAATAGTAGCATGAAAACAAAACAACGGAATTGACCCTGATAAAATAAATTAATAGATTAGAATAAGATAAATATATCGAAGTGAACGGTGGATAGTCTATTAGGCGGGGTTTTCGTTCTGTCACTGTATCAAGCTTTGGTCATATTCATTTCTTTTAACATGATTATAATATGTCTCGCACTAGAAATTTATGAGAATATAAATATGGTGGGGAACTGAGCAGAGTCCACCTATGCCAACTAGTTTTAATTACAATTTAACGAGGTTACACTGGTTTTTACATTATTGATAAATCAATTTATCTTTTACAGATTTTAACTAATGAGTTGTTCCAAGTTATTGCCTAGTATAAATTAGCTTAAAAAATAAAAACTGATAAGGATTTTATGGTAAGTATTTTTCATCTTTAAAGTTTGATAAAATGTCAAAAACAATAAGGTTTAAAAATTTTGAGTGAATAATGTCAGCCAGAATGGCATTGTGAATATATATATATATATATATATATATATATATATATATTAAGAAGAAAATACCAGATACGATTCTTTAACTGAATAATCATTCAATTTAAAATTCATTCAACTTAAAATTTCAAAAATGTGTCAAACGATTAACGAACTTGGCTTAAATCTTATATTTCCATTTCATTTTACATCTTTTTCTTTTCTTTAATTTCTTTATATTTAATTTTGAATCGCAGCGTATAATCAACATCAAACAACTGAAAAATAATTTAATGTATTTGTCCATATAGTATTACAATATAAAGGGCAAAAAAAATGCACAACAAAATATTTTGATGATATGTAATGTGCAATTTCATTTTGTATCGGGCAATCCCATTCATTATGACGTTGATGTGTTGCATATCCAGTAATTGAAATACTACGAAGTGCAAATTTGAATGCGGTATTGCCAATTGAAAGGAATTTATATTCTACGTCGATGTCCCATCTAAATAAATTTACAATCCACTTTAAAGTAGTAGTTGTCACATATGCCATACATGTTGCATTTAGATTTAGAAATAGTTTACAAATAGAGACAATATTAAGAAGAGTTGTTTATTGCTGAATCTAATGTTAAATGATTTTATTTATGACACCAATCCTTAAAATCTGTAAGAAATTAATTTTATTTTATTGTATTATTATTATTTTTTATATTAACGTTTCTTTTCAGAGGTAACACATATAAAATGTTCACTAAATGTAGTGGCATTTCTTGATATTTCTCTTAAAAAAAATAATAGTAATAATAATAATAATAAAAAAAATACGTGTGGCACTCGAGGACTGCCGCGGTAAATCTATTGCATAGCATTTTTTATCAACTTATGCAATTATAATTATTTATTTAATTTATTTATGCAGTATTTTTTTTTTCTTTGATATTAATTCAAGTTTTTTCTTAGATATTAATTCAAGTTACACTTTTTGAGCGTAGTGACCGATAAGAAAACAAATTTTTTTCTTATTGAATAAATGAGAATGTATCCGCAATGAGAATACATCAAAAATATCCGCAATCGATTTGTAGGTATCGAAAACCTCGATGTACCAAATTTGAATGATCTAACTCTATTTTTTGAGAAAAGGTATTTTAATAGGTTTTTAAAGGCCTGCAAGTCGAATGGGGATATTCAAGTTTTTTCTTTGATATAATTTCAAGTTACACTTTTTGAGCGTGGTGACCGATAAGAAAACAAATTTTAATAGAGAAAAGGTATTTAATAGGTTTTAAAGGCCTGCAAGTCGAATGGGGATATTCAAGTTTTTTCTTTGATATTAATTCAAGTTACACTTTTTGAGCGTGGTGACCGATAAGAAAACAAATTTTAATAGAGAAAAGGTATTTAATAGGTTTTAAAGGCCTGCAAGTAGAATGGGGATATAGTCCAGGCAACGAAGGCCAAAATTTGACGAATAGAGGAAAAAAATCGTGTAGTTTTGAAATTTTACATACTCATAGCCGAGAGGGTCCTGAACAACATACTAAAAGTCCCCGCCCGTGGGGGGTGAGCGGGGGGCAGGGGGGGCATTTAAGGGGGGCAATTTTCAGTTTTTATTAAATATCTTAAAAACTATCGCATTTAGAGAAAACATGTCAATTACAAAATTAATCTACGTAAAATTTCCTACAAAAATGTATATTACATTTTGTTTGTACGATCATTAGTTTAGAAGATATAGGGAGATGAAATAACACATTTTCTTGAAAAATTCTTTTTTGCAATAGTAAAATCAACTAAAGTGTGCAATTAAAAGGGTTCTTGTCAAATATTTTCTAATGTAAAAAACAAATATATACATAGGGAATATGCAAGGATAATACAGCATGTTTTGTAAGTTTTAAATAATTTTAAGGCTAGTAGGCGCAAGTGGCGGTTTGAGTAAAAATCTGGATAAGTCCAGTCGAAATAGGAAAAATAGAAAAAAAAATCGTGTAGTTTTGAAGTTTAGCACACTCATAGTCGAGGGGGTCCTGAACAACATACTAAAAGTCCCTGCCCGTGGGGGGTGAGCGGGGGACAGGGGGGCATTTAAGGGGGGGCACTTTTCAGTTTTTATTACATATCTTAAAAACTATCGCATTTAGAGAAAAAATGTCAATTACAAAATTAATTTACGCAAAATATCCTACAAAAATGTATATTACATTTTGTTTCTGCGATCATAAGTTTAGAAGATATAGGGAGATGAAATAACACATTTTCTTGAAAAATTCTTTTTTGCAATAGTAAAATCAACTAAAGTGTGCAATTAAAAGGGTTTTTGTCAAATATTTTCTAATGTAAAAAACAAATATATGCATAGGGAATATGCAAGAATAATACAGCATGTTTTGTAAGTTTTAAATAATTTTAAGGCTAGCAGGCGCAAGTGGCGGTTTGAGTAAAAATCTAGATAACGAAGACCCAAATCGATCAACATTTAAAAAAAAAAAATAAAAAAAAATCGTGTAGCTTAGAAATTGAGCACAGTTATAAAGTTAAATGCCCTGAATAACATACTAAAAGTCCCTAACCATGGGGGGGGGGCATTTAAAGGGGGCACATTTCAGTTTTTATTAAGTATTTTGAAAACTATCGCATTTAGAAAAAAAAAATCTCAAAGCTATAAGATTTTTTTTAATGTTGATCGGTTTTGGGTCTTCGTAATCTGGATTTTTACCTAAACACCACTTGCGCCTACTAACCTTAAAATTATTTAAAACGTAATATAATATGCTGTATTATCTTTTCATATCCCCTATGCATATATTTGTTTTGTACATTAGAAAATATTTTATCAGAACCCTTTTAATTCCACAATTTAGTTGATTTTAATATTGCAAAAAAAAAAAAAAAAAAAAAAAAAGAATTTTTCAAGAAAATGTGTTATTTTGTTCCCCTATATCTTCTAAGCTATTGATCATACAAACAAAATAGAATATGCAATTTTTTTAGGAAATTTCACGTAGAATAATTTTGCAATTGAGATTTTTTTGCTCTAAATGCGATAGTTTTCAAGATACTTAATAAAAATTGAAATGTGCCCCCTTTAAATGCCCCCCCCATGGTTAGGGACTTTTAGTGTGCTATTCAGGGCACTTAACTTTATAACTGTGCTCAATTTCTGAGCTACACGATTTTTTTTAATGTTGATCGGTTTTGGGTCTTTTTGGGTATCTAGATTTTTACTCAAACCGCCATTTGCGCCTGTTAGCCTTAAAATTATTTAAAACTTACAAAACATGCTGTATTATCCTTGCATATTCCCTATGTATATATTTGTTTTAACATTAGAAAATATTTGACCAGAACCCTTTTAATTGCACACTTTAGTTGATTTTACTATTGCAAAAAAGAATTTTTCAAGAAAATGTGTTATTTCATCTCACTATATCTTCTAAACTAATGATCGTACAAACAAAATATAAATATAAAACCTTAATATACATTTTTGTAGGACATTTTGCGTAGATTAATTTTGTAATTGACATTTTTTCTCTAAATGCGACATTTTTAAAGATATGTAATAAAAACTGAAAATTGCCCCCCTTAAATGCCCCCCTGCCCCCCGCTCACCCCCCACGGGCGGGGACTTTTAGTATGTTGTTCAGGACCCTCTCAGCTATGAGTGTGCAAAACTTCAAAACTACACGATTTTTTTTTTTCTATTTTTCCTATTTTGACTGGACTTATCCAGATTTTTACTCAAACCGCCACTTGCGCCTACTAGCCTTAAAATTATTTAAAACTTACAAAACATGCTGTATTATCCTTGCATATTCCCTATGTATATATTTGTTTTTAACATTAAAAAATATTTGACCAGAACCCTTTTAATTGCACACTTTAGTTGATTTTACTATTGCAAAAAAGAATTTTTCAAGAAAATGTGTTATTTCATCTCCCTATATCTTCTAAACTAATGATCGTACAAACAAAATGTAATATACATTTTTGTAGGAAATTTTACGTAGATTAATTTTGTAATTGACATGTTTTCTCTAAATGCGATAGTTTTTAAGATATTTAATAAAAACTGAAAATTGCCCCCCTTAAATGCCCCCCCTGCCCCCCGCTCACCCCCACGGGCGGGGACTTTTAGTATGTTGTTCAGGACCCCCTCGGCTATGAGTATGCAAAATTTCAAAACTACACGATTTTTTTCTTCTATTTTTCCTATTTTGACTGGACTAATATTCAAGTTTTTTCTTTGATATTAATGAATAAGGTAATAATAATGATAAGAAAACAAATTTTAATAGAGAAAAGGTATTTTAATAGGTTTTAAAGACCTGCAAGTCGAATGGGGATATTCAAGTTTTTTCTTTGATATTAATTCAAGTTACACTTTTTGAGCGTGGTGACCGATAAGAAAACAAATTTTAATAGAGAAAAGGTATTTAATAGGTTTTAAAGGCCTGCAAGTCGAATGGGGATATTCAAGTTTTTTCTTTGATATTAATTCAAGTTACACTTTTTGAGCGTGGTGACCGATAAGAAAACAAATTTTAATAGAAAAAAGTTATTTAATAGGTTTTAAAGGCCTGCAAGTCGAATGGGGATATTCAAGTTTTTTCTTTGATATTAATTCAAGTTACACTTTTTGAGCGGGGTGACCGATAAGAAAACAAATTTTAATAGAGAAAAGGTATTTAATAGGTTTTAAAGACCTACAAGTCGAATGGGGATATTCAAGTTTTTTCTTTGATATTAATGAATAAGATAACAATAATGATAAGATAACAATAATGATAAGAAAACAAATTTTAATAGAGAAAAGGTAGTTAATAGGTTTTAAAGGCCTGCAAGTCGAATGGGGATATTCAAGTTTTTTCTTTGATATTAATTCAAGTTACACTTTTTGAGCGTGGTGACCGATAAGAAAACAAATTTTAATAGAGATAGGGTATTTAATAGGTTTTAAAGGCCTGCAAGTCGAATGGGGATATTCAAGTTTTTTCTTTGATGTTAATTCAAGTTACATTTTTTGAGCGTGGTGACCGATAAGAAAACAAATTTTAATAGAGAAAAGGTATTTAATAGGTTTTAAAGGCCTGCAAGTCGAATGGGGATATTCAAGTTTTTTCTTTGATATTAATTCAAGTTACACTTTTTGAGCGTGGTGACCGATAAGAAAACGAATTTTAATAGAGAAAAGGTATTTAATAGATTTTAAAGGCCTGCAAGTCGAATGGGGATATTCAAGTTTTTTCTTTCATATTAATTCAAGTTACACTTTTTGAGCGTGGTGACCGATAAGAAAACAAATTTTAATAGAGAAAAGGTATTTAATAGGTTTTAAAGACCTGCAAGTCGAATGGGGATATTCAAGTTTTTTCTTTGATATTAATGAATAAGATAACAATAATGATAAGATAACAATAATGATAAGAAAACAATAATGATAAGAAAACAAATTTTAATAGAGAAAAGGTAGTTAATAGGTTTTAAAGGCATGCAAGTCGAATGGGGATATTCAAGTTTTTTCTTTGATATTAATTCAAGTTACACTTTTTGAGCGTGGTGACCGATAAGAAAACAAATTTTAATAGAGAAAAGGTATTTAATAGGTTTTAAAGGCCTGCAAGTCGAATGGGTATATTCAAATTTTTTCTTTGATATTAATTCAAGTTACACTTTTTGAGCATGGTGACCGATAAGAAAACAAATTTTAATAGAGAAAAGGTATTTAATAGGTTTTAAAAGCCTGCAAGTCGAATGGGGATATTCAAGTTTTTTCTTTGATATTAATGAATAAGATAACAAAAATGATAAGATAACAATAATGATAAGAAAACAAATTTTAATAGAGAAAAGGTATTTTAATAGGTTTTAAAGGCCTGCAAGTCGAATGGGGATATTCAAGTTTTTTCTTTGATATTAATTCAAGTTACACTTTTTGAGCGTGGTGACCGATAAGAAAACAAATTTTAATAGAGAAAAGGTATTTAATAGGTTTTAAAGGCCTGCAAGTCGAATGGGGATATTCAAGTTTTTTCTTTGATATTAATTCAAGTTACACTTTTTGAGCGTGGTGACCGATAAGAAAACAAATTTTAATAGAAAAAAGTTATTTAATAGGTTTTAAAGGCCTGCAAGTCGAATGGGGATATTCAAGTTTTTTCTTTGATATTAATTCAAGTTACACTTTTTGAGCGGGGTGACCGATAAGAAAACAAATTTTAATAGAGAAAAGGTATTTAATAGGTTTTAAAGACCTACAAGTCGAATGGGGATATTCAAGTTTTTTCTTTGATATTAATGAATAAGATAACAATAATGATAAGATAACAATAATGATAAGAAAACAAATTTTAATAGAGAAAAGGTAGTTAATAGGTTTTAAAGGCCTGCAAGTCGAATGGGGATATTCAAGTTTTTTCTTTGATATTAATTCAAGTTACACTTTTTGAGCGTGGTGACCGATAAGAAAACAAATTTTAATAGAGATAGGGTATTTAATAGGTTTTAAAGGCCTGCAAGTCGAATGGGGATATTCAAGTTTTTTCTTTGATGTTAATTCAAGTTACATTTTTTGAGCGTGGTGACCGATAAGAAAACAAATTTTAATAGAGAAAAGGTATTTAATAGGTTTTAAAGGCCTGCAAGTCGAATGGGGATATTCAAGTTTTTTCTTTGATATTAATTCAAGTTACACTTTTTAAACGTGGTGACCGATAAGAAAACGAATTTTAATAGAGAAAAGGTATTTAATAGATTTTAAAGGCCTGCAAGTCGAATGGGGATATTCAAGTTTTTTCTTTCATATTAATTCAAGTTACACTTTTTGAGCGTGGTGACCGATAAGAAAACAAATTTTAATAGAGAAAAGGTATTTAATAGGTTTTAAAGACCTGCAAGTCGAATGGGGATATTCAAGTTTTTTCTTTGATATTAATGAATAAGATAACAATAATGATAAGATAACAATAATGATAAGAAAACAATAATGATAAGAAAACAAATTTTAATAGAGAAAAGGTAGTTAATAGGTTTTAAAGGCATGCAAGTCGAATGGGGATATTCAAGTTTTTTCTTTGATATTAATTCAAGTTACACTTTTTGAGCGTGGTGACCGATAAGAAAACAAATTTTAATAGAGAAAAGGTATTTAATAGGTTTTAAAGGCCTGCAAGTCGAATGGGTATATTCAAATTTTTTCTTTGATATTAATTCAAGTTACACTTCTTGAGCATGGTGACCGATAAGAAAACAAATTTTAATAGAGAAAAGGTATTTAATAGGTTTTAAAAGCCTGCAAGTCGAATGGGGATATTCAAGTTTTTTCTTTGATATTAATGAATAAGATAACAAAAATGATAAGATAACAATAATGATAAGAAAACAAATTTTAATAGAGAAAAGGTATTTTAATAGGTTTTAAAGGCCTGCAAGTCGAATGGGGATATTCAAGTTTTTTCTTTGATATTAATTCAAATTACCCTTTTTGAGCGTGGTGACCGATAAGAAAACGAAATTTAATAGAGAAAAGATATTTAATAGGTTTTAAAGGCCTGCGAGTCGAATGGGGATATTCAAGTTTTTTCTTTGATATTAATTCAAGTTGCACTTTTTGAGCGTGGTGACCGATAAGAAAACAAATTTTAATAGAGAAAAGGTATTTAATAGGTTTTAAAGGTCTGCAAGTCGAATGGGGATATTCAAGTTTTTTCTTTGATATTAATGAATAAGATAACAATAATGATAAGATAACAATAATGATAAGCAAACAAATTTTAATAGAGAAAAGGTATTTTAATAGGATTTAAAGGCCTGCAAGTCGAATGGGGATATTCAAGTTTTTTCTTTGATATTAATTCAAGTTACACTTTTTGAGCGTGGTGACCGATAAGAAAACAAATTTTAATAGAGAAAAGGTATTTAATAGGTTTTAAAGGCCTGCAAGTCGAATGGGGATATTCAAGTTTTTTCTTTGATATTAATTCAAGTTACACTTTTTGAGCGTGGTGACCGATATAAAACAAATTTTAATAGAGAAAAGGTATTTAATAGGTTTTAAAGGCCTGCAAGTCGAATGGGGATATTCAAGGTTTTTCTTTGATATTAATGAATAAGAAAACAATAATGATAAGATAACAATAATGATAAGAAAACAAATTTTAATAGAGAAAAGGTATTTAATAGGTTTTAAAGGCCTGCAAGTCGAATGGGGATATTCAAGTTTTTTCTTTGATATTAATTCAAGTTACACTTTTTGAGCGTTGTGACCGATAAGAAAACAAATTTTAATAGAGAAAAGGTATTTAATAGGTTTTAAAGGCCTGCAAGTCGAATGGGGATATTCAAGTTTTATCTGATCTACTTTATACACAAATTTTACGCGTACAGCTATTCACTGTTGTACATAAATGATAGATATACCTATACACCTATATACTTTCTCACAAACAGCTGCTTACGTTTTCTTCCGATTTCGGAGCAGCTCGTCTCGATCCGTGCGAGCTTCGTACAGCCGAAGTCTACCGAAGTCTGCCGAACTGTGTTGGGTTTTTTTTTCGTTACGGAATTTTTTGATTCGGTAGCCGCGCTCAAAGCCCGCGATAAAAGCTATACAATAGCTTAATAAATAAATATATTAATAAAATTAATTCCAATACTTTAAAATTGAAAATTTACTATAATATTTTTTGTAAGCGTTTAAAGGAAATTTTAATAATACTTTATTAAAATACATTAAGTTAGCATCAAGTTATTAATAAAAGCCTGAATATATTAGATTTAAAAAATCTCAAATGTAGTAAAGTATGATATTATTAAAAATATATGATGCATAAACATAGAGCAAATGTATGGAGAAGATGCCATTTATTACGGAATTACGAAACTATGGTATCAATATTGCTAAGTAAATATTTTTGCCCCCCCCCCCTCCAAAAAAAAAAAGAAATAATAATAACAAATTTTCAGGATCTTGTTTGACGTGAGGCATGGGGCAATAACTCAGTTAATACTAAATGTGCTACTATTTTATAGGTATTAAGTCATTTATTGATTTTAAACAGATAATTTTTCCAATATGAAAAAAAAAAAAAAAAAAAAAAAAAAAAAACATATACATATACATATACATATATATATATATATATATATATATATATATACATGTTAATGAAAGCTTTTTTAATAAGAATTGTCTTAGAGAATCATTTTTAAACATTTTAAATATATGCAAATATCCAGAAAGATTAGTGAACATTTCTTTATATAAAAAAGCGGAAAAACAAATATATTCAATATTATTTTTTTCCTCTCCAAATCACATTTTTTTCCGAGGTATGGCGTTGCCTTTAGTCTAGAAATTGCGTTATTTGTACCATTGTTTTAGCTTATATATATATATGTGTGTGTCTGTGTGTGTGTGTGTGTATAAATTTGTACATTTATATTCATAAATATCTTCTTTCTTTTGTTATTGCTATTATTATTACTGTTACTATTATTTTTTAAAAAAGAATGTCTACGAAAGTTATAATGCTTTCAAACAATAAGAAAAAAAGCTTTAATATTCATTTCCAGATAGCCATAAAATCTAAAATTATAATAATCCTTAAAAATGAAATTTGTATTTTACACGTGACGTTATATAAAATATTAAAAGAATTGCTTGATACATAGAAGTAAAAATATTTAATAATCCTTGAACTATAATCTCATAAAGCATAAAAAGCTTTTATTATTTTATTTTTAAGACTTTTCTTTCACATTTTATAATTCTAATTTGATAAACTCTTTTTCTCCAATGGCTTAATACGTTTTACCTAAAGTCAACAAAATTTTAAAAATCAATATGGAAAATCGTTGCACAAATTTCATCCTTACATTATAACTCATAATCTTTAAATTTTGAATAGAATTAATAGAGCATAAAAATTGTTTTCATACCCTTTTTCTTTTTCTTTTTTTATTCCGTTTGATGTATTTTTCTTTGTGCGTGTAAGAAGATTAATGTCTAATCCTTGTTATAAAATTATTAATATATAAATGTTCCGGGTTATGACTTAAATTTAATATTTTTTTCTTGGATGTATTATAGTATAGTACACAAACACGAAAACTACTACGTCACCTGTAATTGTTAGTTTTAAATAAAATCATTAATTTAAATGCAAATAATAGCCAAAACAGTAAAATATATGTATTGTTTTGTAAATTATTTGAAACTTAATTTACGAAATATTGTAAAACCAAATATTTCGCGGTTTGTATTAAATAAACACTGTACAACATTAAAAATGCCCTTTATATGAAAAAAATGAGTTCATTTCATATGTTTGGCAGAAAATAACGAATCATTATTTTTCTTTATTAACCATGTACCATTTTTCCCAAAATATCCTGAAAACTATGATGATATCTTTGGTGACATGGTTAAATGCTTTCATGATATAGGTTTAAATGTATCATTAAAACTACGCTTTTTGGACACACATATGAACTTCTTTCTTCAAAACCTTAGAAGATTTAGGAATGATCATGGGAAAAGGTTTCCCATTGATGTCTCTATGTTTGAAAAGCGTTTCAAAGGGCGATGGAATGGAAGTATGCTAGCTCAATATTACTGGTCTATTATCAGGGATATACCAACAGTTCAAGAAGAAACGTCAAAAAAAATTTTAGTGTCTGTTTTTTGTAATCAAGCCTCTGATACATTTTTATGCAACCATTTTATATCTAGATGAGAAGTGTGTCTCCTACAAAAAAGGTACGTGACAGATCATTTTAGTTTTGATATATGAATCAAGCACTGTTTGATTATACGGAATCACATAGTTTCATACAAAGCACAAAACAGAAAGTTGAATTTTGTTGTAAATTGTAATTAAACTTAAATTCATAATAAAGAAATATAGGAATAAAGTAACAAAAAACGACTAAAGTTTAAGACCAGTAGTCGATTTTCAGTATTTGATTTTCAGTATTTTAACACATTCCATGCTTTGTAAAGATTATTGCGTCATCTGATGTGCTGATTGCATCAGACGCATTCTACTGTTATAAATAAAGATGCCGGGCACGTTTATCGCCATTTGTTCATTGGATTTTAACGTAGACAGTGCTGTTGTGCAAATATCGTATTGGGTAAAAAACTTTCTCTTACTGTTACACTTAAGGATGTATGTAGGATGCACATTAAAGTACGTTCTCACCCTTTTAACTGTTTAAAGACTGTGTGAGAGCAAAGTGCTACAATTAAAATTCGCACTTTACGAGTAAAACATGAATGTGAAGAATTTAGGATTCAGTCGACTAATAGAGTTAGTTCCTATGATAAATGATAAACGCAATTGTAATGTGCCATATGCAAATAAGTTTGGAAAGTAACTTGTATAAAAGGAGAAGGAAGATTGCTTTTGAGAGTGAGTTGGAAGAAGAGTAAGAGAGTAAGTTAGTTGAGAGGTAGACGAGATGAAGTGAAGTTAGATGTTAGCGGCTTAGAAGGCGGTTTAGAGTAAGAGGGCTGTTGGGGTAACTGTTTAGAAGAAGATATTAAATCGAGTAGTATAGTGGTGTCAGGGAATCCTCCCTCATACGAAAGATTACTAAGCAATAAGAGTTAATGAATTTAAAAGAAGTAGTTGAGATTAATGGTGTTTAATTAAGTAAAGCTAAAAGTATTTATGAAAGCTGCCCTCTTAAGTTTATAATTGTATTAAGGGAGATTATAGTCCAAAGCCCACCTTTTTATTTAAGCTCAAAATAAAAGCTCATTTATTTTATATATCTGACTCTGTCATTTCTTCATAAATTTAATTAAGTAATTAAGTTACAGCTTCAAGCAAAAGTTAAATAGATATGACGTCTAGTTTTCGTTCGTCACAACTGTAGTAATAATCATAAAAGTGCTGTTAATATATAGTAAAAGTGCTATGAGCTATCAAAAACGACCACTTACAGTACTACCTAATGGAAAACGGCAGATTTTGCGTTCCTATCTCGACAAATGTACGAGATAGAGGAAAAAAGGGGTTTACAAAGTTGTAGAACGATATCGATTTAGTACAAAAAAAAAAAAAAAAAAAAAAAAAAGACTTGTCGATATGAATGCTAAGAGCAGAACGTTTAAAACATGCATTTGTTCCTTAGAAATTTCTTAAATAGAACCTCGCTAAAAACGACCTTAGACTAATAATTGACAACATTAAACATTAAATGCCTTTATTTTCAATGTTTAAGTTTCTATTCAACATCTGGAATGTGAAAATGGACCCTTGTTTGAACTTTATTTTGCACACGTTGTAGCGTAGCAAATGACACGTATGATAGAATTTTTTTTTAAAAGCTGCAGATACGCATTGCAGCATCGCCACATTATTCTAGCTATACACAACTTTTATGAATATAACTGCAGCCATTCCATAGTGAAAAGAGCGGGAGCTGTATATAGTGTTGACGGCATCGAAGAAAAAGAGCACCAATGTTATCATTAAGTGGTCTAAAATTATAAACTTGTTTATAAATGTAAAATTGTTAATATATACAAGTAAAGCTTTTTTAAACATTTTTTTTTCTAATACATACGACTGAATATATATATACTGAATATATATACTGAATATATATAAACTGAATATATATATTTAATGTTTACTATAGATTTTATTCACTAAAAAAGAAATAATAATAATAATAATAAAATAAATAAAAAATAAAAGTAAAATAAAATACATTACACGAGTTTCTTTGCAAAATATATAGTTTTAGTAAGGCTTTACAAAAAAAAACACGAAGTATGGTGTACTGTTGCTGATTATAAAATAAAATGCTAAATAATTATTTCAAATTTTAAAACAATATTAATAATTGTCAAGATATATTTTCTTTTCAAAAATAATTTTATAAAAAAAAGTTACTTAAGAAAAAATATAAATAGGTATATACATAGTAGTTTATGTAATAGTCTATGTAATTATACAATCAAATTATTAAACTATCTTTCATAATATTTTTATTTTTTAAAACATTTAATTTTTATTTTATGCATAAATATAAAAAATATTTTTAATTTTGGATTGGTATGATAAATTGATTTAACTACTTTGTTTTAACATTTTTAAATTATTTAATTTTATTAATGTAAAAACATTCACCAAACATTTAAAATATTAAGTTATCATTTAAATATGAAAATTTAAACTTTGAACAACTCTTTTTTTTCTTTTTCTTTTTTTTTTTTTTTTAAGAACATCAGTTAATATTCTCTAGTTGTATCATTTATCTTGATATATATTTTATATTCGAAATTTAGTTACAAACACTTTTGATAAAAGGGAGAATTTAGGGAATGTATAAACATAAGGTGTGATTCATTCAAAATGAGTTCTTCATCGAAAACCTATTTACATGCATTAAACTTTGATGTAAAATACGTTTATTTCTTTTTTGAATCGCAGTCCTACGAATAATATAGGCCTTGCTCAGCAAAGATAGATATCTAGAAGTATTACGCTATACATACATCAGGAAAATCTGATATGTTTATGAAGTAAAATATTAGTTCAAGGATAATGTATTGAATTTTATTTTTAAAAAGTGTAAATGAATAATACACGAAACTTTATGTACGTGAGCATGTTAAACATTAACGAAGTTGAATATAAACTCTATACTTTTGTCTATCGTGCACGATTATGTAAAATTGTGACTTAGTTTCTACAATCTATTTAAATAACTCTCTCTCTCTCTCTCTCTTTTTTTTTTGCTAAAGTTATAGGTATGGAATAAATATTATTCAAAAATTTGACTGATAAAAATATTAATTAACTTTTTACTGTTTTATTTGATTGATCATATTTAGATTGATAGCACATTTAGATATGTTTTACATTTACACCAAGGAACAATTTTAACTAATGATAATTTCTGTTTTCAATGATTATTATAGAAATATTTATGTTTTTTGCTTTTCGTGATGCTTTCTTTACAGAAATATTATCTTTAACATTCCAGTCTAATTATCAAGAAGATTCTCAACCTAACAATACATTTTATAATGCACCTAAATCATTAATTATTGGTATTTTATAATAAAAACTCTTTAGGAACACGTCAATTAAAATAATTACATTATTATTAAAATAAAATAAAATATACAAATTTGAAGCTTTTCTCTTTAAGTATAAAACATCTTCATGAATTATATTAGTAGGCTTCTTGTTAGCAGTTTAAATACATTGTAGCAGTTGTAAGTTACTGTTAAACAAACCTGATCTAATTACAGGTATATAGTCTTTTAGAAGCAACATTTATAAACGAATCCTAGGAGCAAAGGTTAAATTCTTTTATGGTCTGCGAGGAGGTGACATTTAACATGAGAAACAAATGGGTAAATTGCGAAGTCTGGTGGAGTTTTCTTAAAATATGCACTTTAAGTCCGCAAACCAGGAAACAAAAAGGAATCGATCTTGCAAGGCCACCAGAGTGCTACTGTAGGAGCTATACCTACAAGAGTTAGATGTCAAGTTATGTAGGATTTCTTGATGCGAAAGCTTGTAATAGTAGCTTTAAGAATTTGGATTGGTACATATTTGAAGCATTATCCTGGTGTTGTAGAAGAGCTAAGTTGAATTCATAGGAGTCAACTTGAGCAATGTATGCGTTTATTGAAGAAAAACCATACGAGTCTATTGTAGAAGTGGAATTTTCAAGGATTCCATAAGCCATATTGCAGGACTATAAGAAACTTAGAAAAATACATAAAATATTAATTATCTGATTTTACAATAGGATGCCATATTATTGGCAAAATTGCTGCATGCTTAAAATTTATTACATTTGGACATTTAATAATACTGGTGGTTCCTGACATACTTAGTTCTTGAATATTAGGTATAGCCGAGATAATTTTAGCGTTGTCCCATATGAGATTAGCACATATGACATTGACCAGAATAGACCTTTTTACATCTTTAATATTCCAGATGTGCTCTTGTATTCGTATAGCTAAAGTTCTTTTTGGCTGACCGATATAATAAAAAAGTTCATTATTAGTTTCAATTGGGATTTTATACATACCTTCAGTGGGTTCATATAGATAGCGGACATTGAGAGTTAGTTATTTGATATTCATGA
The DNA here is from genome assembly GCA_963930645.1 of Salticus scenicus. Classification (NCBI taxonomy): domain Eukaryota; kingdom Metazoa; phylum Arthropoda; class Arachnida; order Araneae; family Salticidae; genus Salticus; species Salticus scenicus. The sequence continues at coordinate 87,138,246 of OZ005649.1, read as the reverse complement.
TAGAAGTAAAAGGGATTAACAGGTTACATTTACACTAGATATAATATTTAAATCTATTGAATTCGTTACAGTATGAGAGGCTATTAATGTACTGCAATTTTGTAGTCAAATTCCTAGCACGATTAATAGGAAAAATTAACATATGATTTTTTATTCTCATGATAATTTCAAAAATACTAGTTTTTCTATACCCTGTTTCATTACCAATTTGAATAATTTTATTTCTTTGTTGATTTTCGAAAATTGAAAGAATGTATAATTTATAGCCTGGGTACTACAAGAATTAAAAAATTTATTTTTATATCTAGTAAGGTGAGCTTTTAACTTTTTACATTTAAAAAAGAAATACAGTTATTTTAAATTAAAATATCTGTTTTTAATCATACATTCAACTAAAATTGTTTTATGATTGCTGAATTCAAATTAAAACTAATTTAAATTTTTAACCTATTGAATATAAAGTTGTTGTGAAAATTCACAAAATAATAAATATGATTTATGTAAATATGAATTAAAAAAAAAAAAAAAAAATGTTATTTTTAAATTATGAAACATATAACTGAAATAATAAAATAGAAAATTTCTAGTTTAGATTTTTCCAACCTAGAACCAATGAATCCTTTCTAATTGTCATATGAACAATTTCTACCGCTGAAATAATGATTACAATAGTTCAGTATTTAGAGGATATAGATATTAGCCTAAATACACATTATTCCTTGAACACGTATTGGATGATCTATTAAACACCATATTTAACCTACTCTCATCACTGCATAAAAATCAAATGCTGTGTATATTACATAGTTTACTGTAAGTTAAATTTTATCCTCCAACAGATTGTTTTCCAGAACGATCTCGGAAATTTTGTTGCATCCCAAAGTTTGCACAGATCACAGAACACATGGAAAAAAGATTTATATTGTTATTATTATTTATAAAAAAAAAAAATATATATATATATTTATTTATATTTTTATGGAATGTGAGGATTAGATTACGACCGGATAACAGTTTGGCATTAATTAATTAATCGAATGGTACTGAGTTTGAGTCAATTTTCCATTCTATAAAGAATAATTCTACCAATTTATGAAAAATGAGTGCATCTAATATAGTTAAATATATATATTTTATTTATCTATTTATTTTTTGATATTATGTACAAATATATACGTATTTCATGAAAATCTATGAATATTTATATACTTAAATATGTTATTAAAATAATATTTAAAACATATATGTGTAAATATATTTCTTCTTATTATTTTTAATTCAGATAAATGCATGATATTAAATAACGTATAAATGATTTTCATTCAAGGGGACTTATTTTATTGTTTCAAAAATAGTTTTGACACAGGCTGCTGGACGAAAAATTAAGCGCTGCGATTGGATTACATTAAAGAAAATATAATATGGTTCTGTTAGGAAAGAAAACAAAAGAAGAACAAAAATCATGCAGTAAGCATTAAATATTAATACTTTCCAAATGTATGTACAGGGTGGTCCGAAAAACATGATAGAAAGTAAGCGATTGTTGTGGAAAAAATAAAATATGCAAGAACATGAAACCTATGTTATTGAATAAAGATATGAAGGACATTTAATATACAAGGTGCTCGAAATGTCTACCGTCCCCGACTATAGTGTTATAAAGCCAGTTCCGAAACTCTGTCATAAAGCGCTGGAGTGTGTCGGAATCAAGCGCATAAATCTCGATTCTGATGGTCGATTTCAGGTCCTCAAGTGAGTCAGGGGGATTCCTATAGATTCTGTCCTTGGTGTAAACCCAAAAGAAGAAGTCGCACGGATTTAGGTCCGGACTGTATGGGGACCCCTCTATCCCGTGCCACGTGAATTTTTCTTCATCCAAAGCAATCAAACTCTCACTAAGGGTCATTTTAAGCCACAGGAGAACATCAGCAGTTCTATGTGGACGAGCCCCATCTTGCATGAACCAGTACTGACGTATCATGTTGAGACAGCCCGCTTCAGGGCCAAAGTGACGCTCTAGAAACTCTCCATACTTCACTTTCGTGACCATACCGTCAATGAATATCGGACCACTCATCCACTTCGACGATATGGCACACCACACCGTGACCCTTTGTGGATAAAGTCGTGAGACGACACTGAGATGAGGATTTTCTGTACTTCAATGGCGCCTCAAAAAATATTCTTACAATAAATAATCGTTTTTCCGAGGTCAGTGAACCATATTGGTTATTCATTATTTCCGGTAATCAAGCATTCACCTTAAATGTCAATATGTGTGCTATTACAATATGGAAGAATTATACTTATATCAATAAATTTGAAATCAGGAACTTAAAATACTTTCTATCATGTTTTTCGGGCCACCCTGTACTTGTTGTATCGTATATCTTTCAATATTCTTTACTTACGTTATCACATAGAAGACAGACAGAAGGACTGAAAAGTATACATATTGAATAAATTAATTTAAAGCTACTCTTAGAAATTGTTAGACATTCCTTGGTATTAAATTTTTAATGCAATTGTTTTTGTAATAAAATAAAATGTTAATTATTTTAGTAAACGAAATAAATAATTTATTTTTTATTAAATAAATCTGAAATTGTTTATTTTAAGCAATATATTCGAGGAAAGATAACTGCAGGTGAAATTATTAATTAGGTTTACTCCCACTGAGAGTTTATCTGTTTAACTTGAAAGCTGTGATAATTTTAATGAATTTTGAAGCTTTCAAGAGGAAATGCGGTGTAATCAAACTTCAATATAAATGATACTGAAATTCATGCATAAGCGGAGATAATTGCGGGGAAGCTTTATCTAAAGTAGCATGTACATTAATAACAAACACATACTTGATAGTTATTTTCTGCAAAAAGATCTAAAAAACCCTATAATTCGTATTAAAATGTTAGTAAAATTTATTAAGTGCTCAATTTAAAATATAGTTAGCGAAGTTATTATTTTGTTTATATTCTTGTAAGAAACATTTGTATTTGCAAAAATAGTGTTCGGATATATTAGGTAAATTAGATCTGCCGGAGTTTTTTTTTTTTTTTTTTTTTGAAGAATGTTTTATATATTATAAAAGGTAAAATTACAATTAAGTTAATAATTTTTAGCTTAGTTAAAAACAAGAAAGAAAGATCATGCAGTACGCATCGATTAATAACACTTTCCAACTGTACGTAATCATTGCATCGAATATATTCTAATATTATCTGCCTACTTTATCAAACAACAGACAGAAGGTCTGAAAAATATACAGATAGAGTAATTGATTTTAAAATCACTCATAGGCATTTTGGAAAGTGTTAAAAAGGCTTAATGCAAAAGAAAATCCACCGGTTAGATCATAATTTCAGCCATTAATGAATCCGAATATTTTAGTGTAGCCGAATATTAACAATGCAAATCAATTTCTTTATGATTTTTACAGTAGCAAATTATTTATATGCGATTTTTAAAAATGTCTGTCCTAAAACACAATGCATTGGCTTTTTTTTTTTTTTTTTTTTTTTTTTTTTTTTGTTGTTGTTGTTGTTGTCCTTGTACAGAATCTAGTTGTACAGGATCTATTAATGTCATTTTAAATAGGGAACATTCCATAGAAAACTTCATTAATGTATATCACTTTTTAAAAATTCTGAAAAAAAATAGGGCACGGAAGAAAGACCGCCGGGCACGGAAGAAAGACAGATAGAAAGCGAGGTAATCGGACAGACAAATTATCAAATTTAAATCATATTGATATTTAAAAATTGTTAGAAAGTATTAAAAACGCATAATGTAAACGAAAGTGCAATTCCAACAAACTTTTATTAATAGTTCTTAATGTGACTCAATATTTTTCTGTGGCCCTATAAATATAATACTGATCATGCTATATTCTATAGAAAGCATTTTTTGTGCATATCAATAACATATTTCATTTCATTAAGCTTTGTGCAAAGTAATTAAGATTTGGTTTTTAGAAATACCTTTCTAGAGCGCAGTTCTTTGGAATACTTTTGAGTGTCCTTGTACACAAGCCAGTGGTCATACTTACTCTCTTTTGTATATGAAACATATGATAGTAAACTTGAGTAACACTTTCCAATTTTAATAAAATTTGTGTACAGTAAAGGTATTAAAATATGGTTTATAAAAATGCCTCTCATAGAACGCAATCCTTTTGATTACTTTCGGGTGTCCCTGTACACAAATCAGTAGAGGTATAAACTCCATTTTTAATAGAGAACATCCGGTAGTAAACCTGAATTACATATGTCAGTTTCAAGAAATTCCATAAATAGTTACGGGAGTTACAGTGCGGAAAGACAGACAAACCGAAGTCATGAACACATTTCAACCTTGCTGGAAAATGTTAAAAACGAGGTGTAGAAAATTAACATTGTTATTACAAATTGAAACTATAGCTATAGCAATTCCACCAAAGATTTTTGGTGTCGAAAAAAATTTTTATCATCAACCTTTAAGTGGTATGATACTCGGACTCGGCAATAGTAACAGAACAGAATGTTGATGAATTTTGAAAATGCCGAAACATTGCATGGCTTTTAATTGTTCTAATAAATATACATATGAAAGGAAATCGGATAATTTTCCATAAGTAGCTTATGTTTGACTAATTTGTGTAAAATATAATTTTTACAAACAGGTGCTTTGTTATTATTATGAAATAAGTACTGTTTTCGTTTTTAATTAAATAATTTTAATATTTTAATGTATTTTTTTTTTATAATTTATATTAGAAAGTAATATGGAATTTTCAAAATTATTTTAAATATAGTTAAGCCCATCAGTTTTAATGTATAAAAAAATGTAACTTTAATCATTACCTAACTCAATAGCTATATTGAATAAAAGGAAAATAAATAAATAACTAAAACTGAATGTGAAACTGTATTTGGATTTTTTCATTCAACTAACATACATAAATTATATATAAATTTCATTTTCTAAATTATCCGTGTGTATTTCCTTGTCTATTGAACCGGGGAAAGACGGCCATTAGATTATAAAATGGCCGCCTTTCGACGAATGAAAATGAATCACATTTTTTCCCACGATGATCAGTCTATGCTTATTACTATAGCTATGATTGCAACCTACTTTACACATGTTGTTAAATTCAAGAAATTTACCAGAAAAAAAAAATTGCAAAACTTTGAATTATTCTTCCCGATTTAATAATTAGATAAAATTTTGAATGTGAAAATATGTGACCATGAGTGAAATAGGAAAGTTCTATTGAATTATTTTACTAAATTTGTTTATTAAATGTTTAACTAAAAGAAGAATTTAAAAAATCGGAAATTATATATAATGATCTTAAATATGTAAAACCGTACATTTTGCGCACAACATTTCTTATAAAATACAAAATTTTAAAATATGCATTTTCTGCGTATTTTTTTTTTTTTACTTACTTTTATTAAACATCATTTAGAACAAACTATTTCTATTTAATATATATATATATATATATATATATATATATATATTAGAAAAAAAATCTTTTGTTAGGCATACTTTGTATATATATATATATATTTTATTATTATTATGTGTCTGGGGTACCGGTAACATAGACCTATTATAAAAGTGGATGGGACAATGGCAGCCTTTTTCAGTGGCAAAGCTAACTCAATAAAAAGTCACGTGACTGTTGAAATACAGGAAGCCAAACTGGTCAATATTGAAATTTTCTCGACATTCTCTAAACTGATTTTTCTTAAGCAGACGATATTTTCCCCTTTTCTTTGGAAGTTTTTTTAAAGCTTTATTTCATTTTAAAAGTTAGATTGTTTTGAATTTAAAAAGAATTTTATAGCAAGAAATAGTAATTAGACTAGCAAGCTTCGCCCGCTAGCAGGTCAGTATTTTCAAATGAATCACTAACAGTAACTTTTAGTCTTAAGAAAAGAAATTGAAAAAAAAAATCATTTATGATTGGGTAAAAAGTCAGCCCAGGTCTCGTGTGGAGGTATAGCGCACGTGTGGAGGTATACGTGCGCTTCGCACACATATTCCTTCTCAAGTCAAAATTTTATTCTTAAGAAAATTTAAAAAATCATTTCTCATCGGGTAAAAATTCGGACCGGGTCAAATGTTTCGGCAGCGCGGTTCCGTGCGCGCAAAAATTTTCGGCGCAAAAAATTTCGATTCCTTCCCTGACCCTTCGTGCCTGAAAAAAAAAAAAAAAAAAATTCTGATCGGCTAATCTGCGCGCACATATTCCTTCTCAAGTCACAATTTTATTCTTAAGAAAATTTAAAAAATCATTTCTCATTGGGTAGAAATTCGGACTGGGTACCCACTGCCTTCGGCAGCGCAGTCCCTTGCGTTCTGCGCGCGCGCAAGTTAGGGGATGCGCGCGCGGTGCACGCCTATTTCTGCCCCCACCCTTTCATGTCCTCTTAATTAACCTACGTATACCAATTTTGAACGGTCTAACTCAATTGGCTGAGATGCAAAAGAAAACGTAATCAGGACACCTGAAAACGTGAAAATCTGGTGAAAACTTTCGATAATATAAAAGTACTTTAAAATATCTTTCGAATGGTGTATTAAAAATAATTTAATCATAATTAGAAATTGAAATATTGAAATTTGAAAATATTACAGCGTCATCTGGCGGTACAAATTTCTGTATTCCACTGTTCGATTCCAAATCAAAAAACCTTTCTAATGATGCATTACTTATGAAATTATTTTAATTTGTAGCTGAGATACAAAAGAAAACTAATTCAGGAAACCTCAAAACGTGTAAATCTGGTGAAAACTTTCGATAATATACAATAACTTTAAAATATCTTTCGAATGATGTATTAAAAAAATTTTAATCATAATTATAAATTGAAATATTGAAATTTCAAAATATTAAAGTGCCATAAAAGAAAACTGATTCAGCACACCTCAAAACGTGTAAATCTGGTGAAAACTTTCGATAATTGTAAAGAACTTTAAAATATCTTTCGAATGATGTATTAAAACTAATTTAATTATAATGAGAAATTGAAATATTGAAATTTGAAAATATTACAGCGCCATCTGGCGTTAGAAATTTCTGTATTCCACTGTTCGATTCCAATTCAAAAAAGCTTTCTAATGATGTATTACTTATTAAATTATTTTAATTAGTAGCTGAGATAAAGTATTTACGTGAGTTTCGGAAGAAACCACGGAAAACTCCGAACGGTTAGGGAGATGAGAGTCCTAGCCCGTATTTACGTGTGTTTCGGAAGAAACCACGGAAAACTCCGAAAGGTTAGGGAAATGAGCGCGACATGGAATGGAACCCGGAACCCCCCACTATTGGATTAGAGAAGATTAGACATCAGTCTGTTGTTATCTACGGCAAAAATAGTTTTTCTACTTAGCGAAATAAAAATTTAAAGCTCAATTTAATTAATAAAAAAAAAGATGTGATGAGATTTAATAGCTGAAAAATAGATTACTTTTCACTGTTAGTTATTTTTACTTATATATGTTTACTTTTTTTTTTTTTAACCAAATGACTTATTTGCGTACTGGGTTGAGCTTAAAAATTGTAATTAAGAGCGGACAATACCTAATCTCACCGGCAGCCTTCGCCCATGTTATTCTATGGGAAAATTTGTTTACGTAATTACTCATTACCTAATGAATATTTTTCAATTCTGTTTTCACATTTAGAAAATTCATAAGCGTTAAATTAGTACTTGTTTTCCAAAAATTGATTTTTAAAAATTTTTGTATTTCATTTTGCGATTAGAAAATGAGAAAAATGCATTTTGTAAAAAGTCGCATTTTTGAACTCAAAATTAAAATGTAAAAATAAAAAAAAATGAATTTTTCAAAAAGGAGTACTCGTTTAACGGTTATGAATTTTCTGACTGCGAAAACAGAATTTAAAAATATTCATTAGGTAATGTGTAATTGTAGCAAGGCGAAGGCTGCCGGTGAGATTAGGTATTGTCCCCTCTTAAGCGACTGCCATATTAAAAATTTAGAAAAAATCCGATCACAGCGCCACCTTTTGAGTGATTGATCAATCTTATTCTGATAAAATCGAAACTTTTATTTAAATATGATATTTCAGAAAAAAAAAAAAAAAAAAAAAAACAGACCGTATTTACGTGAGTTTCTTATTCTGATAAAATCGAAACTTTTATTTAAATCTGATGTTTTAGAAAAAAAAAAGCCCGTTATTACGTGAGTTTCGGAAGAAACCACGAAAAACTCCGAACGGTCTGCGCGCACACAAGTTAAGGGATACGCGCGCGGTGCACGCCTATTTCTTCTCCACCCTTTCAGGCCTTCTTTATTAACCTACGTATACCAATTTTGAACGATCTAACTCATTTGGCTGAGATGCAAAAGAAAACGTAATCAGGATACCTCAAAACGTGTAAATCTGGTGAAAACATTCGATAATATAAAATACCTTTAAAGTATCTTTCGAATGATGTATTAAAAATAATTTAATTATAATTAGAAATTGAAATATTAAAATTTGAAAATATTAGAGCGCCATAAAAGGAAATTGATTCGGGACACCTCAAATCGTATAAATCTGGTGAAAATTTTCGATAATTTAAAAGAACTTTAAAATATCTTTCGAATGATGTATTAAAAATAATTTAATCATAATTAGAAATTGTTGAAAATATTACAGCGCCATCTGGCGATACAAATTTCTGTATTCCACTGTTCGATTCCAATTCAAAAAAGCTTTCTAATGATGTATTACTTATGAAATTATTTTAATTAGTAACTGAGATACAAAAGAAAACTCATTCGGGACACCTCAAAACGTGTAAATCTGGTGAAAACTTTCGATAATATAAAAGAACTTTAAAATATCTTTCGAATGATGCATTAAAAATAATTTAATCCTAATTAGGAATCGAAATATTGAAATTTGAAAATATTACAGAGCCATCTGGCGGTACGAATTTCTGTATTCCACTGTTCGATTCCAAATGAAAAAAGCGTTCTAATGATGTATTACTTATGAAATTATCTTAATTAGTAGCTGAGATGCAAAAGAAAACCTAATCAGGACCCCTCAAAACGTGTAACTCGGTTGAAATCTCGTGCGCATCGCGCGCGGTATACACCTATTTCTTCCCCACCCTTTCAGCTCCTCCTAATTAACCTACGTATACCAATTTTGAATGTTCTAACTCAATTAGATGAGATGCAAAAGAAAACCTAATCAGGGGACCTCAAAATGTGTAAATCAGGTGAAAACTTTCGAAAATATAATAGAACTTTAAAATATCTTTCGAATGATGTATTAAAAATAATTTAATCATAATTGGAAATTGAAATATTGAAATTTGAAAATATTACAGCGCCATAAAAGAAAACTAATTCAGGAGACCTCAAAACGTGTAAATCTGTTGAAAACTTTAAATAATATAAAAGAACTTTAAAATATCTTTCGAATGATGTATAAAAAATAAATTAATCGTAATTAGAAATTGAAATACGCGTATTAGAATATTGCAATTTTTAATCGCAGAACCAAAACACGTGACCTCGTAAATACCAGATGTTTATCGCTGTTTTTTTTTCTTCGCTTCCGTCGAGAAATGAACCTCTTTGAACAGGTTGCCATGGTGATGCAACGGACATCTACATTATTTGATTACGGTATTCATTTTTGAATGAAGTAAGGCATTTTCAATGGTTTAGAGCGTGAAATTAAAAAATTATAACTCATTGAGTTTTCGAAATTTTCTCTCAATCTTTTGGAAATTAAATTATGGAAGCGAGATCTATATACAAAAAAAAAAAAAAAAAGAAATGATTTATCTCTATACGCTTTTGAGTTATAACATGTTTTGTGAAAAAATCGATGTTTCGTAAAATCTGAAAATGTGGATCGTTAATCCGTATTTTGTAAAAATGTTTATATGGTTCGAAAGAGGATTAAATGGCCTTCCTTTATATACCAGTTGTTAAGAAATGGAACAGTTAGTCGGTCGTACAGGGCGTTTCAAAAAAGACGATCGCGAAAAAGAGAAATTTTTGACCCTTTTTAAAACTTTTTTTTTTTAAATATAAAAAATCCATATTTAAAAAAAAAAATCGTACCGTAAGAATCGGTAATAAATGCTCTTGCTGTTGTTTGAGGTGTATTTCGATATCTTGAACCGTTCGAGCAGGATCGCTTTCCAAAAACCCACGAAATTTTTTCTCTTTGCTTTTTCTTTTAAGGTAAGCGGTCCCTGTCGGAAATGATAATCGCGTGCCATTTTGAATCGTTTTTTCGTTAGACGATGGTCGACATTTGAATTAATATCTCCGCTAATTAGGGTCGCATCGTTTAGCAAATTAGATAACCCAGATCTGCGATAAATTCTCTGTCGATCGGTACCTGTTCGGTTTCAAGCAAGGCTTTTGCGGTTTCAAGCCGTTTCTCACAGACACACAGACACACGCGTACAGATTTTAATAATATAAGAGATGCTCTAGAAGTTATGTAAAATAAGGACTTTATTTCACAGGTAAGATTCGTTTTAATATTTTAATATTTCGTTCTTTTTAAGTGATTATTTTTATAAAATACTTATACTTGTTATACTTAATTCTCTCAATTGAATTAGTTTAAATATATTACACCTTATATGATTTCAAAAATGTCTATAATTATTTATTAGAGTTAAAGCGAGTATAGACAAACCGAAGTTATAAACACTTTTGAACTTTGTTGGAAAGTTTTAATAAAAAGGTAAAAATAAATTTCAGCAGCTGTAGTATTTTACACAAGTTTTGCTTACTGTATCTTTTAATAATAATAATAATAATAATAATAATAATACTTAAATTAAAAACAAAAAATCGCCAATAACGCTATAAATGCCAAAAAAGATATTCTTTTTTTAGCAGTTACGTGTTTCATCTTTGTCACCTTTTCTTATATATGTTACCGCTAAAGTGCAGAAATCAGTTAATCTGCAGATTAGCTAGGTAATCTGCACATTAACTAGGGTGATCCGTTAAAGCGAGAAAAATTGTTTCATTTCTCAAATTACCTAGGTAATCTGCGAATTACCTAGGTAATCTGCACATTACCTACTATACACTCGTTAAAGTGAAAATAAGATCTCTGGTGGTGTAATGTTAAAGCACGATGTGTTGTATTTGTTTTGTTTCATTCGGGAAAAGAAAAAAAAATAGTTTTCTTTTCTTTCTTTACTTATTTTAATCTGTATGTGTTTTAATTTTTATGTCGTTTAAAGTTATATTTGTTTTATTTATTTATTTTTTATTTATTTCATCTTTTTTATTCTGTCAATATAAGTTTGAAGATGTTATGCATTTTTAATATGAAATATAATATCTTTAATAGCTTTCAATAAAGTCTATTTTATAAGTGAATGTTAGAATTGTAATACAGTAACGATTTCTTTTCAAATAAAAATATTTAACAATTAAAAAAAAAAAAAAAAAATGTTTTATTAACAACTTATATTGCTATTACTATATTTTAAAAAAAGTTATGCACCAATTTTTAATTCGCTAAAGAAATATTAAATTAGACAAATCAGAAGCATTTTAAGAAGTACTTCAAATAATTAAAATTGCTTTAATAATTTTTAGAACGCATGAAAATTAAAATGACAGTTTTCCAATGCTTTATTAAACTATATTTTGCAGCATACATATATATGTACAATTTTAGCAAATATATTAATTTTACAAAAAAAAAAAAAAAAAAAAAAAAACACTTTATTAACACATTTTATGTGATAAACTACAACGAAATTATCTGAAAAAGCGAACAAAATTAAAAATATAATCATGATATATGAAATATATAAAGGAAACTTGAAATTGAAAGAAACAAAAAAGAAAATTGTAATGAAGTGCTAAAAAATTCATAAAAAATTCATATTAAGTATTTATTAAATAATGCCATAATATTGATTGCCATATTTTCCAGAGTTAAAAATTAATACATGTTTTTTTTTTTTTTTTTTTTCAGTAGGTAATTGTAATTTAAATCAATTTTAAAATAAATTAGTTTTAAAAAGTTGTGGTTTAATAGTTTTATTTCGGGAGAAAATAATTACTGTGTTGTAAATTTAATATTCATAATTGAAAATGAAGTTTCACGAGAGAAAGCTTTAATTAAAATTAGATTTCATTAATAAAATGCAGACCCTTATCAAACTTATATTGACAGAATTTAAAAAGAGAAGAAATAAATCAAAACAATTATAACTTACTTGTTACTTTAAATTTTGTGTTGGTCATAAGAAGAGACCTAATATCATAGCTTCGATGATCCACGTTTTGCGCTTTACTGTTTATCATAGCAGAGCGGAAAGGATAAAAGTTTTGGTTTGTGTTTGAAGGTCAATCGCGTCACAGACTAATCTGGGATTCGCGTATCTGTATCACATGACTGTTTGACGTCATAGTGAATGTAAAAAAACTAACGCTCGAAACAAACATTTGAGATTTAACGACACAGAAGCCGTTAATCTGCAGATTACCTAGTTAAAATGCGGAAAACTCTTTATTCCGCACTTTAACGGGTCATTTTAGTTAATCTGCAGATTAGCTAGGTAATCTGCAGATTAACGGATTTCGCGTTTTAACGGTAACATATACACTTAATAATGGAATGCTCCGTCCACTCTTATAATAGATCTATGACAGGTAATTATCATTGCAAATTGTTTCTTTAGTAAACATCCATTATTTAATCTTTAATTAGTTAATCGAAAATTTATAGTAGTATATTCATATTAATTTGAATATTTTTTTCGTTGTTTATCGGAGCTCTAAATAGTATTTTTATTGATAGATGAAAGACGTTTTTGAAATGTCAGAAATCTATCTGTCTATCTATATATATAGTTGTATTTATATAAAAGAAGAAAAATATGAACTCAATTCATTTATTCTCTTTGTAGGTAACGATATATTTACAAAAAAAGTAAAAGATAAATAATTATATATATATATATATATATATATATATATATATATTAATTTTACATCTAAAATTCATAACCTAAGTTTAATTCATATTTTGTACAGTCGAGAAAAAACTAAAAAACACAACATCTGCCTTTATTATGCTATTAATTGACCAGAAAAATCTAATAGATATCATTCAACAGGAAATTAAGCGTAACTTTGGAACCTGACGTAAAATTTTGACTTTGTGGTCTACATATAGAATTGAGCGCCAAATTTGATTTTTTTCAATAGCAACATCCAATTTTGTGTTCATATTTGAATTTCTGAGAGTTAGGCAGTGCGTGAATTTAAACAGTTAGTATAATTTATCTTCATGCAGATATAATGAAAAATGCGTTAGAAGGTTACCTGTAAATCTCGAGAAATAAAATTAAGATCGTACAAGAATCATAAAAAAATTCCATTGTTTCTAACCGGAAATGTTAAATAAAAAAAAAAAAAAAATAAAATAAAATAAAATAAATAATTAAATGATAATTCAAGTGCTGTCGTCTTTACTCACCTTGGCTAGCCCTAAAATTGTTTTTTGGTGATATACGTAAAATCTATTTGTGATAAAAATGTAAAATGAAAATAGATATATCAATATAAAGCATTTCAAATATTTTCAATATATTACACTTAAAACTTCTCCGACAATGCTCTTTGGAAAATATGCGACATATTTCAATCAAAAAGTGCTTATTATGGCAACACTATTCACCAATAAATCTTAAATTTTCTTTCACGTTAAAATATATATTTATTTTACATTGTAGGCGTGACATAATGCACCAACTGTAATAATATACCTATATATATATATATATATATATATACATATATATATATATAAATGTGTTTAAAAAAAATTGATATTAATTAATGGTACGATGATGAATAAAAACATTGCATGGAAACAAAATATTTGAATACAACAAAAAAGCACAAACTATATCTATTCAGATAAACTACTATTGTAAGGTATCATGAAGTATACATGAAACATTTTAATCGTCTTTATCAGTTTTTGGATAATTTAACTCTTTGAACCTGTACGATTTTTTTAATAATGTTTAAAAAATACATTTTCTTAATTACAATATATTTATAAAAGTATTTTTTTAAGACTAAAGTTATCATAAATAACTAATATTATAGTTAGGCAAGGTAGCACATAGTATTCGCTGCTCTTAATATACGTACTTTTTACTTTAGAGCGTCAGTTTAATTATTTTATATTAAATAATGTGAGTTTAGTTATTTTATAATATTTAGTCAATAAACATGCAATGAACAGGTAAGATTCCACTTACCTGAATAAGGAGTGCAGCACTGGTGAATTAATTGAATCCTTCGGCTATACACCATCTTGATTCATAGTGAAGCAAGCTGAAAATAAACTTATGAATAATTTAAATCATTAATCCACATGTGCATATTGAATTGATTGATTGGGGGATTTTTCTTTTCTTTTTTTTTTTTTTTTTTTTTTTTTTATGCACGGTTTTTAATCTCTTGAATAAGTGTTTAGATATTTAATTGTAAATGCATAATATTATGGTAAGAGCGTTTTCAAACACCCTACTAGATTAGATCTACATCTTATCATAAAAGCAGTGTTACATCTGCATTGAACTGAAAGCGCGCGAGAGAGTTTTCATTAGAATAGCTGAGTTAACAGTTCTGCTCTGTGATCAAAACTGGGAGCGGCACATTCCACTTTACAACTGGATTGATTGTTCTTTCGAATAAGAAAAAGTTTTTAAAAGAGTTCTTGAGTAAAAATGAAAATATCGGGCACACAAAAGTTATTACAGTTTTTCTGTTTTCCTACAAAAGTATCCTTAAATTAATACCCCCCTCCCCCCCCCCCCAAAAAAGTAAAAATAAATAAATAAATAAATAAATAAAATAAATAAATAAATAAAGCGATATATGAACTAAATAATTAACCCTTTAAATATAACGGTAATTATGAAGCTATATAATAAGGAATTACAATGGTTGTCAATTAACAATTAGATTTTTTAATTGACATTTTTTACATCCACCTATTTTTTTAATTTTAAACCGTAAGACCCGCCCATTTAATTTATTTTCCGTTCTAGTGTTTGTTTAAATGATTACAAACATATCACCAGTGTTCTTCGACTACATTTCTTGAGACCATGGACGTCTCTGAGCAAGTGCTGACTGAAAGAGTCCACCGTTAAAATAGGGGAGAGAGTCAGTTGATTCAGAGAAAATAAGCGGTAAGAGAGATCGCCGAATGACTGGATGTTTTTCAAATCCCAAGCTGTCGGTCAATTTACCACCCCTCCAAGCTTTTAGACTGTTCCTCACTGCTAGTTATAGGAAACGTGGTTGCACTATAATCGATGAGGTAAATGCCGCTTGCGTAAATGTTTCCCTACGTAAATTAAGGGGTTTAACACGAATACGCAGAGTCTTTTCTTTTCTTTTTCAATATTATGCTGAAAGGCGGGCTTGCTGTCTTTAGAAACCAAGAATTCTTGTTTGTTATCACTATTGTCTTAAAATCGTTTATTTTCATTTCATTTATTTTGCGTTGACGTTGTTATTGTACTTAGTTTGACCAGTAATTAAAACTTAAAAGTACTTTGCTTATTAAGATCCTCCTCTAAGCCTCTGGAAATGGAAGATTTATTTATATTTCGAAAACTAATAACTAACATGAGCATATTTTTCAGCATTAGGATTCATTTTATGAAAAATTAATGTAGATCATAATTCATAATTTTTATGAATATGAATTTATTAAATACTTTTCGTAATTAATATTTTTTAAATCAACAGTGATGATTTTTTCACAGTACCTCATAATATATATATATATATATATATATATATATATATATATATAGTTATTTGTTTGCGATATGAATTTAACGCACCTTTAAATTTTGAACGCTTCTAACTCTATTAAGAAAAGTAAAAGTGTACAACCAGTATACATTTTTGCATTGCTGCGACCCCAGAATTTAAAATATAAAATAAAAATAGGGCATTGTCACTGAAAAGGGTGAGTTTTTATATATTGGGAACACATGTATTTCACTTTATTTTCTGACATTTCTCACAATTCCCTGCCAAATTATACCTATTACATTTTTTGCGTCGATTAGCTTCGAAATTGCACTGAATGTTGCCCTATTTTTTTTTTCTCTCAACTGTACGTATAACAGTTTTTAAATATGATATTAGTTTTGATTGTATTTGCAGTTTAAATCCTGCAGAAGTTAACACCAGCTAATTGATTTATTTGAAGTCTTAAGATTAAAAGAATACTATATATGTACATTATTTTCTAATATAATTTCGAAATATTACGAAAAAAATTTCAAAAGACATCTTTCTAAAAACTGTTTAATTTTCAATTGAACTATAATTGGTGTAAAATATTTTAAGAATTACCTAATCATAACTTTACTAAAACCAAATTTTCTGAACAAACATTTTCTTTACGTACAAGAGCAAAAACTACTTTTTTTAGAATTTTACATGGTATATCTATCTGTACATTAGCAGTAAGACTGATATAAAGACGTTCTTACGTTCTTTACGTTCTTAATGGTATTTATAATGTTCGAAATGAAATTCACCTGCCTGCATACGTTTATCTAGCACAGATATTTATAAAGTAAGAGTATTTGAGAACAAACGGTTCAGTTTGATTGTTTTGCATTAAGACATATAAATATAACTTTATTTCTGGGCAAAAAGAAAAGGATACGCCGATACTCGACAAAAATAGCAACGTTTCACTTATGTCAATATTTTCATTAAATAAACGTCTTTTTGGATTATTTTTGTTCTTTTCAGCCTATGTTCTTCTCAAATGCGGGTACATGCTAATAAACTTCTAATATTTTAGCATTAAAAATTAGCATTTTAAGGCAAGAATAGTCACTTATAGACGTGGAGATAATATGAAAAAAATAACCAACAATAGTTGTCAAAATACTATATACCGAATTTGGTACTATATCTGCATAACAAGGACATGACAATGCATAACATATCACAACTTAGATTATTATCATTTGAAATATCTGATGCAATTACCTTTAAATCAGTTAATGAAAATTCCATTTCCCCCCCTTTCTTTTACCCATGTAAAAGTAGAGAATGTATTGTTTTTCGGGTCAACATTTCAAAATTTAAATTTAGATTCATTTACTAGTTTTGAGATACCCAGAATTCGAACATCAGCTTTTTAGAGATTGGTCTGCGTGACTGTTATCTTCTTAGCTTAAGTTCAAGCAGTAGCAGATAGGGCATACTCCGCATTCTAAACCAGTATCGTATAGGAATGCTTAACTAAAATATTTATTGAGATTGAAAAAATGGTTCGTGGACAAGGACATCTAAAATAATTCAAACACATTGTAGTTATGGGGTATTTTCTGCAATGTTGCCAGACCTTTTGTGTTCAATAATCACCAATAATTTTTAATTTTAACGATTGGCTAATCATTTAGTCTATTGATAGATTGATAGTCTATTATGTATATCAAATATCATTTCTCAAAATTATTGGTGATTATTAAATAAAAAGTCCACCAAATCTGGAAACACCGATTTTCTGGTAATTGCACTTTTATACTTTTAGAAAAGAAAATGAAATAAACATATATTTTTAGATATAGAATGTTTTGTACACAATATACAGGAATATTCAGATTTTAGCAAATATATTTTTCTCCAACGAAAGTTATTAATTTAAGTACTTCATTTAAAATTACCAATTCAAGGAAAACTGCTGTGGAAAGATAATTTCTTTTAAAAAATAAAAAAATCCGCCAAATCTAGTAACACTGATTTTATTGTAAGTCTAGTTTTATACTTTTAGAATACACTAAAAAAAAAAAAAAAAAAAAAAAAAAAAAAAAAAAATTAAATGTATATTTTTACTAACAGGCTTTGCCCGCTTCGCTGGTCATTATATTGAAATGAATCCCCAAAACAGCATATCATTAATAATAATAAAATATCTTAAAAAAAAAAAAATCATTGAAATCCGTCAAAATCTAATTTTAAGTTGCCCAATGCCTTCGGCAATCCCTTACCTGCTTTTTACTCCCCCTCCCTCGCGGTTACAGTTGAAAGTTTTACAAAATCTCATCAAAGTTCATATTTCGCACACTTAATTAACACCCACACACCAAAATTCGCCATTCTTAGGTAATTTGGACGGATTTAAGCTTCAAAATGTGGTTTTTGCCCCGCCCGCCCCAAGAGGAAGGGGGGGGGGGAGTAAATTTCCAAAATTACTTTATATTGCATGTTGCATACACATACCTAACCGACACATAAAAAAATTGAGATCATGAAATTATTCAAAGCTGAGCTATGCTTTAAAACTTTTTTTTTTTAATCTCTCCCCCCGTTCTTAAAGGAGGGAATTTCGCAAAATCTCTTCATACTATGAGTTAGATACATATAATCGTCCCTTACATAAAAAATGTCCAACCTTAGATAATTTAGTGCAGCGTTACGCATGAATACATGTTTTTGCCCCTCATTCTCCAAAGTGCGGTAGGGTGGAATTTCATAAAATCCCTTTGTAGTGTGTGTTCAGTTCGATTTCCCCATGTGTTGAGTACCCTTCTTCCAAAACCTTTTCCCTTCCCTCCCCTCCTTAAAAATCCAAAATTCCAAAATCGCAGAAAATAATTTTTTTGTTCTCAAGTCTGGTCTTTCCATCTGCAATTTCTTCACCGTTAAGTAATTTGGAGCCGAGTGAAGCCTTCTGCCCCCCAAGGGGGACAGGGGGGGGGGTATTTTGCAAAATTTTGTCTTAGTTGGGGGGTCAGGCTCCGAAAACCAACCTGGTCACTAAAATTTGTGACCCTCTTTCCCACAGAATCGTCATGGCAGTGTTGAGTCAGTGAATCATTGAGTTTACTCTTTTATATGTACAGATTTGTTTATATATTTTATGGACTACTTGGCTTAACACTTTAACACTACTTGGCTTAACACTTTGGCTTAAAAACTAAAATAAATTATTTTAAAGTTTTATTATAGAAGAAATATTTATATTATATAGAAGATTAATTAAAAATTTAATTTTTTTCCGGTATAAATAGTAGCCTATGTCTTATTCCAGACTATTATCTATCTCTGTACAAAGTTTCATCCAGATTAGGGTGGGCCGAAAAAAATATTTTTTGAAATTGATTTTGGTATAGTCCGGAAAAGTTGTGTAATGGGTCTGTAAGAAACCTCTAAAAATTTTATCAGTTTTGTTTAATATTTAACCGCGCCCCTTTGGCACTGAAAAAATGAAAAAAAGAAAAAAATTAGTTTTTTTCAAAAAATTAAATTTAAAAAATTAATTTTGAATTTAGTTCTGGTATATTGCAGAAATGTTACCTAATGAATCAGTTAGAACCCCCCAAAACTTTCATCAATTTCGCCACATATTTAGCCGCGCCCCTCTGACATAAAAAATTGAGAAAAAGATGAAAAGCCGAGTCTTTTGAAAAAAGTATATTTAAAAAAAATTTAAACTAGTTATACTATATAACTAAAATATTACATAATACGTTACTACGAACCAATCCAAATAAAATTAAAATAATTTTACTCTATTTTTATTCGCTTATTTAAAAATAATAAGCATACATATGCACATAAGAAATTGAAGCTTATTTTATACCCTACTTTCGTTTTTGTTTCTTTTCGTTCAGATTTCAAACGATAGATGCCGTTGTACTGCTCCCATTGCTTCCAAGGTCAATTTAACTAATAGATAAGATAAAATATTGGATTTCGTTTCATTCTACGTTTGTTTGTCAAATGAAACGGTTGTTATGGAGAAACGTGTAATTAAAAAAGTGATGCGAGCAAACGCAAGTCGTCCGCTGTTTGGAACAGGGAAAGATTTGTTCCCTTCTGATGCTGTTTATCTCCCAACTTATTAGGACATAATAAGATGTTATCAGAGTATCAGATTGCAAATAAAGGGAGACAAAAGTCAAGAACCTTCTTCAAGAACTGTGGCCGCAGCGGTAGAAAAAAAAATTTATGATATATGGAAACGTGCTTCGATTCCTGTTGTATCATTAAAGCGAGTTACTGCCATGGTTTTATCTTACAACTGTAAATATAAGAACGTTATAAAACCTTCTAAATCTAGGAATACGCCGTTTTTACAATCGAAATTGAAGAAATTTAAAGCAGATGCCGCAAAATAGTTCGACATTTGTGCTTGTAGATGCCAATATTTATATTCGTGCAATTGCGAAAAAAAACTAAAAGTTCCTGAGAGAGAAAAAGAATTTTTAATTAATCAAAGGACAGTTAGAAAAAGGGCTATTGGAAATCTGGATATAGTAACAACCCACCAACTACAAAAACGAGTACGTCGAAAAATGGAAATATCCGATTGTCCAAACAAGAATAAAATGTCAATGCCCAGTACCAGTGGATTTCAAAATAAAGAATCTCATAACATTTTGAAAGATAATGAATTAGAGATTGAGTCAGAAATGGATACAAAAAATGCAGATCAAGATCGTCTTATCCTCTTTTAAGAAAACATAAACAAACTGAAACGCCATCAAGATCGTCAGATCAAATGAGAATTTCTATGCCTCATACAGCATTGGCTGCAGATTTAACTGGTGCCTCAAGTAGAGCAGTGGCCAAAATTACTACTGCAGTTTTGGCTGATTTCAATTTAGTTTCGCCTGAGCAACAAACATATATAGTTGATAAAAACAAAGTGAGAAGAGAAATAGAGAAGAAAAGAAAAAAAGTAAGGGAAAATGATTTAAGGCTATTTGAAGAAAAAAACTATTAAGAGCTTGTATTTTGATGGGCCCAAAAATGAAACTATTCAACAAATACATGGTCATCGAAAATGAACATCATAAGCGCATGTTGCATTGATAGAGGAACCAGCAAATATATGGGTCATATATTGTTAACTGCTGGTGAAAGTGCAAAGGGAATAGCCGAAGGTATTATAGAATTTACAAGAAAGAATAACATAAGTTTGCAGAACCTATCAGTTATCGGATGTGACGGAACAAATGTAAATACGGGATGGAAAGGTGGAGTAATACGTTTGCTTGAGACAAACATTGGAAGACCACTACAATGGAATATATGTTTGCTTCATACCAATGAGTTGCCACTAAGACACCTTATTCAAGAAATAGACGGTTGCACAAGGGGACAATATTCATTTTCTGGACCTATTGGATTGCTTTTAAAAGACTGTGAGAAGCATCCAGTGGTCAAATTTGATAAAATGGACTCTACACTTCAGCATTTGGATCCGCAAGATATTAGAAAGCTAAGTACAGATCAAAAATATTTGTATCGCATCTGTCAAGCCATAAAAGATGGTACTAGTTCTCCTATGTGTTGCAAGAATACTATATAAATGAAGGCATGAATTCGCAGCTTCCTCATATTAGTTATTTTAAATATATTTTATAACAAATAATTCTTACTAATAATTCTTTGTAAAAACAACAGTCATATAATTAAGTAAAGTTTGACTTACCTGGGTTGTCACAGGTAATCGTATATTCCACTGATGAAGAACAATCTCCTTACTTATCATCAGATTGTACACTTGAAATTAGATGGAAAATACATGGATATATATTTTATAGGACTTCTGTTTTTAAACAATAACTACTTCTTTTCCTATAATGAATGTTGATTAGACTGTGAAATTCTTACATAATATGTAGATCAATTACTATTTAGGATAATTCACACATTGCTGCGTAATGAAAGAATGCCTAGATGTTTAGCCCTTTTATTTATTCATCTTAGACAAAAAAAAAATATTATGATTAAATAGAATAAGAAAATGGAACGTCAGTTCCGAATAACAAAAGTTACATGATTGAAAAAAAAAAGTATTACAGTGTACTCGTAGATAGACGCGACACATCGTCACGTGATGCGGCAGGTGCACCAAACAATCAGTTGGCGGGAAGCAAAAAACAAAAAGAAAGTCCGGAACAAGAAAAACGAAAGTCAATAAAAGTGTTCTGAGATTAAATATCACAACACCCCCTCTTAAGCTCAGAAATTTTTCAATTGTTCATTAATGCATTTCTATGTCTATTAAAATCAGTTTTTGGCAGAGCTTTTGTTAGGGTATCGGCGGTCATTTCTTTGGTAGGTTTGTATTGAAGCTTGATTAGGCCTTCTTGTGTTAGGTTTCGCAGAAGATGATATCTCAGCTGTAAGTGTTTTGTTTTGGAGTGGAATTTATCATTTTCAGCAATCTTGATGGTAGATTGGTTGTCCTGGTACAACACTATAGGACATTGTTGCGGCAAATTTAAATCATCCAGTAGTTTGTTGAGCCACTGTATTTCAAGTGCAGCACTCGCAGTTGCGACGTACTCAGCCTCTGCTGAAGACATGGACACACAGGACTGTTTCTTCGAAGTCCAAAATATTGGATTTTTATCCAATATAAATAAATTTCCTGAGATGGACTTTCTATCACTTGGGTCATTGGCCCAGTCCGAATCCGAATATGCTCTAAGAACAGGTTCAACAGAGTTACAAAGTTTTAATTTAATATCTTGGGTATTTTTCAAATATCTAATAGCCCTTTTAACTGCCTCCCAGTCTTTCGCTCTAGGATTTTCGTTTCTACGGCTTAAGATGCCAACGGCAACACTTATATCAGGTCGCGATACTGTAGAAATGTAAAGTAACGCGCCTATAGCCTGTCTGTACATTGTGTTGTTTGGTAAGAGATTGTCATTATCAGTTAATTTTATATACCCTGGTTCCATCGGTGTGTCAGAGGGCCGTGCGTTATCTAGCCCAAATTTGGTTACAATGTCTCGTATTTTATTATTTTGATCAAGCGTAATTACCCCTTTACAAGGTCTTTCTATATTTATTCCGAGGTAATATTTGGCTTCCCCAAGGTCGGTTAATGGATATTCTTCCCTAAGTTGATTAATTAGTATGTCAATATTGTGATTTTTACCAGCTATAAGTAGGTCATCAACATACACAAGAATGTAAGTTTCTGTGTTATCTTTGTTACGGATATATAAACACTTGTCATGTTGACTTTGTTTAAATTCTAATTTACACAATGATTCATTAATTTTCAAATTCCACGCTCTAGCGGCTTGTTTCAAGCCATATATCGCTTTCTTTAACTTACATATTTTATTTTCTTCGCCCTGGATAACATAACCCTCGGGTTGATGCATGTATACATCTTCTTGCAAATTTCCATGTAGGAAAGCAGTTTTGATATCTACATGCCTTAGATTCAAATTTTTATATAGTGACATGGTCAAGAAACTTCTTAGAGTGGTATGCGATGCAACTGGTGCAAAAGTTTCGTCATAGTCCACCCCGTATTTTTGAGAAAAACCCTTGGCAACAAGCCTGGCTTTATATTTCTCGACTTGTCCTTGGCTATTGTATTTGGCCTTGAACGCCCACTTACACCCTACTACTTTGGTCCCTGGTTGAGCGTCAACAAGTTCCCAAGTATTGTTTTGTCTGAGTGAATTCATTTCGTCGAGTGTGGCATTCAGCCAATTTTCTTTTTCAGCTGGGTTTTGAATTTTTAGTATATCATCAAAACACTTAGGCTCATCAATTCTTTTGTCATTTACAGCAAATGCAAATCTGTCGGGCGGAACACCTTTATTTAATCGTTGTGATCGTCGCGGCAGAGTTTGCGTGTCATCCGGACTATCGTTATCGTCTGCTATATCTATATTTATATCAGTATCTAATATTGGTAATTTGGACACCGGAATTTCATCATTTAAATTTTCATTCTTGATTTGTGATGTTTCATTATTGTGGGATTCTCTATTCTCATTTTCCAAAAATTTTACTGTTCTGCTAATTATTACATTTTTATTATTTGTGCAAATTCTGTAACCTTTGCTACGATTATCATATCCCACAAAAATTCCTTCTTGAGCGGTGCTATCCAGTTTTCCCCTATGTATTTTATGTACATATGCGTATGCGCGACATCCGAATGTTTTTATATTTGATAAATCGGGTTTACGGCCGGTCCATTTTTCGTAAGGAGTTGAATCGCATGAGGAGGTCGGGAGCCTATTTTGTATGTAATTTACAGTATTTACGGCTTCCCCCCAAAAGGAATTCGGTAAATTACTGTCTTTAAGCAGACAGCGAGCCATTTCGGTCAGCGTACGATTTTTACGTTCTGCCACGCCGTTCTGAGCACTAGAGTAAGGAACGGTAAACTGGTGCTCAATTCCTTCTTTATTCAAAAATTCATTTACTTCCATACTAGTGTATTCACCCCCGTTGTCGGAGCGAATTGCTTGCACTTTTCGGCCAAATTTGTTTGCGGTCATAGCCACATATTCCTTTAACTTAGAAAATACCTCAAACTTTTTTCTTAGCAAATATATAATAGTATAACGACTGTAATCGTCTATAAATGTAAGAAAGTAATATTTTCCACCTACAGTGGGGGTTTCATAGGGCCACATAAGTCTGTGTGGACCAGTTCGAGTGGTACGGAGGCTCTAAATTGTGCAGCTTTGGGGTAAGATGAATCAGTTAATTTTGACATTATGCATGTTTTACATTCAGTATTATGTTTGCAATCATTTAATTTTATACCCACAGCCATGCCCTTGTCAACTAAATCTTTAATGTGGTTAGTATTTCTGTGGCCAAGTTTCACATGCCACTTGTTTATGCAATTTTCGTTATCACAAGTTTGTATTACAATGTTCGCTGTGTGTTTGTTTTCAGAATAATTTAATTGACATTCATATAAGTTATTTTTCACATATCCCTCAATGCATGTATTTCCCTGATTTACAATTTTACAGGTTTTATCATCAAATACAGCGATACAACCATTCTCTGTTGCTCTTTTTATAGAAATTAAGTTAGTTTCTATTTCAGGGACATAAAGAACATTTTTAAGTGTTATTTTGTTCTGTGAGTTTTCCGAATTTACGGTATACAAATCCACAGTACCGGAACCCAAAGATTTTAGCTGCGTGCCGTTCGCGATAGTGACGTTAGAAACGTTATTTTTAAGATCGCGAAATTTTAGTTTATCATTGCAGATATGTGAAGACGACCCTGAATCAACCACCCAATTTACAGTTTTATCTCCAACATAAAAAGAATACAATTTATCAGCTTTTGGTTTATTGGTTCCCTCTGCAATTTCAGCGCTATCTTCCTTCTCATTGTTCTGAGAGCATATGTTGGATCTGAAGTTGGGTTTTTTGTTGAAATTTTTACTGTGACTTTTAACAGCAGAATTATTTTTATTTTTTAACTTATAACATTCTTCAATATCGTGGTTACTTTTCTTACAGTATTTGCAGAATTTCTCCGATTTGTTATGGTATTGGACTTTTAACGCTGAGTTATGGACAGTTTTGTTTTCTAGCCTTTTGGCATATTCATCAGCCAATTTGTTTCGTATATATTCAGGTGTCAATTGCGCTTCGTCTCTCGATTCGAGACTTGTTATGAGAACGTCATACGAAGGAGGGAGTGAGCATAGCATTAATGCAGCTAGGTGCGATTCATCTATGACTTCACCTATGGCGGTGAGTCTGTCGCGTGTTTTATATATATCAGCTATATGTTGGTTAACATCACCACCTTCAATTAATTTTATGGAATAAAGTTTCCTAAGTAAGAAAAGCTTACTGGTAAGCGATGATCTTTCGTGGACTTAACGCAGAGCATTCCAGCACTCTCGTGCTGTATCTAGATTCATAACGTAAAAGATTTGTTCATTATCAATAAGTAAATTGATAATAGCTCTGGCTTTTCTATTTTTTGAACGCCACTGATCGGTTATTGGGTTGGGAGGATCGTCAGTAATGACTGTAAAAAGATCCTCTTTTTGCAAGTACATTTCAATACGAAACTTCCACACATTATAATTTGTGGAGTTCAGCGGTTCAATTTGTATATCTTTTGTTGCTGACATACTTAAACAAAATTTTTGTAATAGTTTTGTTAATATTTGTTCAATACGTAAATATTCATTTAATATTTTAAATCAACACAGTTTGGATAAATAGTACTTGAAGAAGAAAATAAAATTAAATAGTTTTCATAAAAATAAGTACTAGAAGAAGAAGATAGACTTAAATATCTTTCTAATTACTTTTCAATACTTTCGATTTAGTGTCACTTCAGTATCATAATCTGTTGCAAGAATACTATATAAATGAAGGCATGAATTCGCAGCTTCCTCAAATTAGTTATTTTAAATATATTTTATAACAAATAATTCTTACTAATAATTCTTTGTAAAAACAACAGTCATATAATTAAGTAAAGTTTGACTTATGTGGGTTGTCACAGGTAATCAAATATTCCATTGATGAAGAACAATCTCCTTACTTATCATCAGATTGTACACTTGAAATTAGATGGAAAATACATGGATATATATTTTATAGGACTTCTGTTTTTAAACAATATCTACTTCTTTTCCTATAATGAATGTTGATTAGACTGTGAAATTCTTACATAATATGTAGATCAATTACTATTTAGGATAATTCACACATTGCTGCGTAATGAAAGAATGCCTAGATGTTTAGCCCTTTTATTTATTCATCTTAGACAAAAAAAAATATTATGATTAAATAGAATAAGAAAATGGAACGTCAGTTCCGAATAACAAAAGTTACATGATTGAAAAAAAAAGTATTACAGTGTACTCGTAGATAGACGCGACACATCGTCACGTGATGCGGCAGGTGCACCAAACAATCAGTTGGCGGGAAGCAAAAAACAAAAAGAAAGTCCGGAACAAGAAAAACGAAAGTCAATAAAAGTGTTCTGAGATTAAATATCACAACACTATGTTGACTGACAGTAATCCAGGTAAACTTTGTCTTGCACGATGGCTGACTACCGCAGACCGTTTCTTACGGTTATACATTAGCACACCAAGCCCATCAGAGAATCTTATAATACTTGTGAAATATATAATGCTGGTTTATGCTCCAATGTGGTTTGAAATAAAAATGAAATCGCATTTCCAGTATGGTTCCCAACATTTTTGGAAAATGATATCCCTTTCAAAGCAGCTTCCAGACAAAGCTAAGAAAATTATTTTTAAAGTTTTGTCAAACAATGCATATTATGCGCATCCCGAAAATTTATTGGTAGCAATGTTGCATGATTCCAGGAAACACATCCGGGAACTAGCAGTTAGGCGCATTCTAGGCGCTCGACAAATAAAAATGAAGAACTTGAATGGTTTACGAGTTTTCAAGCCTCCTCAAGTTAGTTTCGAAGCAGACGACTACATTGATTTAATTGATTGGTCAAACTGTGTTGTAACAGAGCGAAATATGTTTATAATAATTAACCAAGTAAAAAAATAATAAAGTAAAGTAATAGTTATAGTTATAGAATTTTTATTTATAATACTAATTAATTAATCAGTTATGTCAATACTAATTTAGAAAAAAAATGAACAGTTTATCATAGTACAGGTTTTCAGAAAATCAAATATTTCATTCATTTTTCTCCAATTTTTTATGTCAGAGGGGCACGGTTAAATAATGAAAAAAAAATATACAAATTTTTATGGGTTCTAATTGACATATTATGTAAAATTTTTAATGAATGTCTTTAAAAATTTTGGATATATTTTCAAAATATATTTTTTTCCAAAAAAAGCTTTTTCCGTTCTTTTTTTCCCTTTTTCAATGTCAGAGGGGCGCGGCTAAATATTGATTAATTTTGATAAAAATTCTTGTGAGTTCTAATTGGTCCATTACACAACTTTTTCATTCTATACCAAAATCAATTTCGAAAAAAAAATTTTTTTCGGCCTTTTTCCAGAAAAAGCTTTTTTCCGTTCTTTTTTTCCTTTTTTCAATGTCAGAGAGGCGCGGCTAAATATTCATTAATTTTGATAAAAATTCTTGTGAGTTCTAATTGGTCCATTCCACAACTTTTTCATTCTATACCAAAATAAATTTCGAAAAAAAATTTTTTTCGGCCTTTTTCGGCCTACCCTAATCCAGATCCGTTTAGCCGTTGTGGCGTGATTGAGTAACAAACATCCAGTATGCGTTAGATTGAGTTATTTTGCTGTCAAATTGACAAAATTTTAATTTTAAATTTCAAAACTCTGTCGTTCTTGGCGCTTATTGTATTTGGTGATCAAAAACGTAATACGAAAATATGCATGCCAGATGTATATTTTCGTAATATGCATTGTACGAAATATTGTTTCATATTATTCATTACTCTCTTAATATAAGTTGTTAAAATAACCATGATTTTTGAAAGGAATTAAATTATGTTCGCCAAATAATTTGTCGATATTTTTTTTTCTGCTAAGGATGACCGATATCAAATCTATTCCGCTGCAACATATTAGCATCTTATATCAGATACTTTATTTAGACATTTGAAAACAAATTTGACTTCAAATTATGATAGAATATTTATCATTTTCCTTTTAATTAGTATATTAGTTGGATATTTATTGTGTAAATATCATTGAAATGAAATGCTTGTGTTTTCAATTGAATATGGAAATTTGCCATTTTCTTTTTCCTAGAATTTTGAAATTAAAAATTCAAATTTTGTCAATTTTACAACAAAAATAACTTAATCTAACGCATGGACATGATAATTAATACATACCTATACCTAAATATGGGGATTAAAATCGGGAAATAATTTTCCTCGATTTTTAATAATTTTACAAAAAATCCAATGGACGTTTAACATAGGAAATATTTTTCTTTCATCCACGAACGGCCAGTGACGTCATCACGTCGCTTGCGTATTAGCACTTTATCAATGTGTAAAAGAAATTTTTAATTAAAAATGACGTCAATTTTTGTGAGATGCATAATTTTTTTTTATAATTTTTTATCGTTCACGTTTAGATAAATGTATTTACTTTCCTGTTGAAAAAAAATTTAAATGGCTGATTTTTTGCTATTATTAGCTTACAAAACTGCTATTTTATGCATAAAAATCGCAAAAACAATTTTTTTTTTCAGAATAAAAGGTAGCCAACTTTTTAAGTTAGGGTATAAGCTATCTCCATAACAAATTTTATCGAAATCCATCGAGCAGTTTTAGCGTGAAACTGACTCAAATAAACGGACATTCACATTTATAATATATATAAGATAAGATATGCACGAATGCATTCTTAGTATGGAATATGACATAAAAATTATTTACCGTTTGTTCACAAGGCCACGAGAAAAATAAAATCGGATATATTAGAGCAATTACTTAAAAATTGCTGAAAGTGCATTTCAAATTATGTAATGCGTTTGTCTTTTTCTGTTAATCTTATATATAGAATGTTTTAGACACAATATACAGAGATATCCAAATTTCAGGGAATGCATTTTTCTCTAATGAAAGTTATTAATTTAAGTACTTCAATTCATATTATCAATTCAAGGAAAACTGCTATGGATTGATAATTTCTTTCTTTCTTTCTTTTTTTTTTTTTTTTTTTTTTTTTTTTTTTAATGTTACACAAATGTTACACCTTACTAAATGTTACACCTTATGTTACACAAAGTTCTACATTTGATTCAACATTTCAGCTCTGTTTTCTTCCTTATAATTTCTTGTTTTTATGTCTTCTGGCTACAAAAATCAAGTTTTCTGCAATTGGTCTGGGTATATGTCTGTTTTAGCATAGCCTAAACCAAGTAATTATAGGAAATTTAATTTCGAGATTTTGGAGATCGTATGAAGCTACCACTTGTAAATTTTGATGGAGATGTGTCTGTAAGTTTCAAAGAGTACCGGGCGTTAAATGTGTCAAGTAAATTCGTAATTTTGATTTCAATAATAGTCTTAAATTTTTATTCATGTATGCATTACGCTAAATTTAGATATTCAAGAAGGTGATACACCCTCATACAGAAATATATGTCTAATTAATTTGTTTCTAAAAGTGTTTTCAACTGTTTTTAAAGTACGCTTTTGTGCAGTGCGTGATATTTCAACACTTTATAGTATTCAAATACAGGGTAAGAAAGTGCCTTTTGCGACGCATATGAAATTACTTTTTTTTTAAAGAAATACAAATCGAAAAATGTTTACAAATTTTTATCTAACGTATACATTATTGAATACAAGAATACATTATTTTTTTAATTTATCTTTAGAGTACAAAAAAAAAAAAAAAAAAAAAAAAAAAAGAAAAAAAAAGAAAAGAAAAAGAAAGTTTATGCTTTTAGCAAATTAGTTAGGATTGTTACGAAATTGTTTGTTAAATTTGTTGTCCTGATCATGTTATAACCTTTTTTTTTACAGATAAATATATTTTTAACACTGAAAATATTAACTGATATATGATTGTGAGCAAAATTCACCGTAAATAAATACAAAATATTTCTCAGGAAGTAGAAAAGGTTCATGTCAATAAAATATTGCCCTGCAAAAAACGTGCCTTTATGTAATTCTATAGATCGCTAATCTAAAAAAATTACTAAACTTTGTGAAAAGCTAAGTGAAAACTTTGAACGGTATAAATGTGTAAGAATGAATGAAGTAAAATAAAGATAATGGCAGTTTACTCAAGTTACTACTGATAATGATAGTTTATGCTTGAGAAAGAAGATAATAAAAAATTAAAGGTAAGAAAACGTGACGAAGGCGTAGACTTTTAACAAGTAAAACCATCGTGAATGTTGTTGTAATGCTTTAAAATGGCTCTGCGTGATAGACTATGTGATAGAAATATAAATGAACAAAACTATATAAAACCCATGGTAAATTTAAAAGATTAATGAACTCTACTAGTATTCTAAAGGAACAAAAGAAGTAGGGATGAATCTTTTATTATGTTTAAACATAGGATTCGTTCTTACAAGTCTTGATAAATTGATACTTTCTGAATTAAAAGAAATGTTCAATAAAATATTATTAAAACAAAATAAATAAATAAATAGGTTGTCTACGGATTGTATACACACATAAATATCCGTCTATAAAATATTTTTAAAGGAAAAGTAGATTTCCTTAGAAGTAAATTTACCTAGAATCTTCTACTAGTATTCCTAAAGGTACGGAAGATGTAAGAATAAAATTTGTATTATGTTTAAGCATTCGTTCTTGTATATCTTCGTAGATTGATATTTTCTCAGTTTAAACAAATGCTGAATGAAATATTATTAAAACAAAATAGTTAAATAAATAGGTTGTCTACGGATTATATGCATACAAAAAAGTCCGTCTATAAATTTATTTTAATGGACAAATAAAGCAATAATTTTAAAATATGGAGGATTTTTTTTCTTTAATCTGAGATATATATATATATATATATATATATTTATAAACGCATGGTAATACTAAGTACAGTGCTGTTTTCTGACAAACATCTACGCTTAAATATTCATATGTAGAATTGTCAGAATATTTATTTATTTATTTCTAATTTGTTTTTAATTTTATCTAAATGACACAAATATTTTAACAAAATTTTAAATTACTTGAGACTTATATATATATATATATATATATATATATATATATCAGGGCTGTGCCGATTAATCGATTAATCGGTTCGGTTAATCAATCAATGCTTAGTCCCGATCAATTTTTTTAATCGAGTTAATTGGATCGATTAATTCGATTAAAAATTTTCAAAATCCGATTTAAATTTTCAAACTAGGAATTAAAGTAAAAATGCTGTTCTGCCTACAAAATATTTTTTTCACATATTTTCCTAACAAACATTCTAAGAAACATCCATCAAATAATGAAAATGCAAAAAAATAAATAAATAAATAAATAAATAAAAATAAAACCTTACAAAAGAAGATGTTGCACTTTTGTTGATAGAGGAAAGGGGGAGGACAGTTATTAAACAAAATGTCGCTTCATGTGCATGCTGGAGCAACACCACCTGTCTGTAGCCTTCTACAGGAAGTATTGGCTAGTATTGGCTAGTCTCAGAAAAAGAAGCTTCAAAAAACTGGAAATGCTAAAGATAAAAAAGAAAAGAAATGAAGGGATTGAGATTTCCACTATCCCTCTGAAGGGGAAATTGTCAACAGAATTTCACAATATCTTCAAGCGTTTATTGTCTGTTCAGAATTGCTGATAGTAACTATCGAAGTAAAAACAGAAAATAACATTCTGTGTTCTAGTCCGAAGTGATAAAGAAGAATAACTAACTTGTTAAATAAACCCTTGTCGAATCATGTTCTTAGACTGACTAAGAACATGATTCGACAAGGATTTATTTAACAAAACAGTATTAACTGTACTTTTTTTATATAGGAATTTTGCTAGTATTCGGATACTGTTGTTCCCGACTGTGCACAATATGAGAGTTTTATTCAGCATTAAAATAAAATTATATATAAAAAAAATGAAAACCGATAAAAAATCCGATTAATCGACTGATTAATCGATTAATGATCTACGATTAACCCAGTTAAAACTCTTAATCGATTCCCACCCCTAATATATATATATTAATAAGCAAGCATAAAATTTGTAGTCCCTTTTTAACATATTAATTATGGGAGTAGAGGGTTGAAAATGGTATCATTCGAAAGGTATGGTTAGCCGGAAGGTGTGAATACAAATATTATTTTCTTACGATGTCAAGAAGGTATTTAAAAATACATTTATTTTTTATGCATTTTTCCCCATTTTTCCCTTTTATACACGTATTCCTTTACATTAAAAAATACCTAAAAGTAGAAAGTTGTTAAATCTGGCAATTTCATAAAGCTCAAATAAAAGCATAGACACAGTAATTTGTATAATGTAGCATCACTATACGCAAGCGAAGTGATGACGTCACTGTCTGTCCATGGAGCCATGAAAAAGATTTTCTATGTTAAACGTCCATTGGATTTTTTGTAAAAAATTATTAAAAAATAACGGAAATTATCTGCCGATTTTAATTCCGATATTTGGGTATAGTTATATATAAGTTACTGTCTACATGTGTTTGATTGAGTTATTTTTTCTGTAAAATTGATAAAATTTTAATTTAAAATCACAAAACTCCAGAAAAAAAATGGCAAACTTCCAGTTTCGAATGTAAACATAAACATTTCATTTCAATGGGTGATATTTAAACAATAAATATTCAATAAATAAAAGGAAAATGGATTTGTTACTAATTGCTGCATGCATAAGTAGACGATACGAATAAAATTCCGATTTCCGTTTTTTGCTGAATTTACATGATTTGAGCTTTCTTTACGTTTCAATTAACTGAAATTGGCTACTTATTTTTTAAAAAAGTGTCTTTATTGCTAGCTTTTGTGGGTAGAAGAAGCAAGTAGAAGATACATAAAAACTTTTGATTTCCGGTTTTCGATGAATTTACACGTTTTGAGATCGCCTTGCATTTTAATTAAGTGAAGTTGACTACTTATTTTTATTTTTTAAAAAGCGGATTTATTATTCTTTCCTCTGCATATATAAGTAGAAAATATAAGATTCAGAAAAGTTTTAGATTTTTGGTTTTCGATAAAGTTACACGTTTTGAAATTTTACGTACTCACGTACTCAATTCTATTTACACGTATTCGATTTTACACGTACTCAATTCGACCATTTTTGAAAAATATCTTTTATTATTATTATTATTATTATTTATTATTTTTTTTTTTTTGTTCAAACACTGTACTTTATGAACCAATCGAATTAATTTAACAGAATTTGATACTTGGTTGGGCCTTGGTTTGATATGGTACCTATTAGCTTCTGGGCTGCATCACACAACAAGGGGCATTTTCACGTTGCGATTTTCTCTCATTTCAGGAAAGGCTAACATCTACAGAGAGAAATAGTTATATTAAGTAAAACTCTGCTGATTCAGTTAGAGTGAATATCGGCAAACAATTGCCGCAGCTGTGTTGCAATTGCATTCCGTTTAGGACAAAGCAATAACTTTGCTTTGCCTCGCTTTGCAAAAAAAAAAAAAAAAAAAAAAAAAAAAAAAAAATGGTCGAGTCAATAAATTAAGAACAATTTATTGAATAGTAATAATCACAACAAATAATGCATATTGAAATATAGAGGTTTTTTTTTTTTTATAATAGTATAAAATCGTTACAAATCATACAAAGAACCTTGAATATTAAATTGCAAAATATTTTTTTATTGTATTTACCAAAATAAAAATTTAGGCGCAATTTAGCTGTTTCTTAATTTATTTTTACATTGGATGTAGTATATTATTTTATTTTTAAACAAAATTAATTTACAATTTATTTATCAAGGTATTTAATATGTTATCTAAATATATATTAATATTACAAGAAAGAAAAATCTTTCAAGATACATTTTTTTAACATGAATATATGTAAATAATTTAATGAGCTTATTAAAAATGTTATGTTTGTGAAGAAAAATGAACCTAGTTAACCGCTATTCTGTTTTAAAATACTTTAATGTTGTTATTTAACAAAGTAAAAGTAATTCATTGTAATCTTTTTACAAAAAATAATATGTTCATTTATTATGAAGATGAATTAATAACCCAAACAAAGAATTACTCTTTGAAGAAATTGATATATACATTGAATAAAGGTTCGTAAAATAAAGATAACAGTAATAATAGTTATATTCCTATAAATATCCTTTAACTGAATATATAGCACATAGATAAAAAGAAATCAAGCATGACTCTAAAATAAATAATCATAAATAATTTGAACTGGTTACACACACGCACACACTGTATAATATATATATATATATATATATATATATATATATATATATATATATATATATATATATATATATATATATATATATATATATATGCGTCCACACAATAAAAAAAAAATTAAATAAAACGCTTTGCCTCATTAGAATTATTTATCAAAATTAAAAATAAAATAATATAAAGCAGTGTAACATTATCAATAATTAAAAGAAACATTTAACAATAGATCTCAAAATGTACAAAGTCCATGGTTAGAACATAGTATATAATATTTTAAAGTAATGTAAAAATATGGTAAAAAAAAAAAAAAAAAAAAAAAAAAAAAAAAAAAAAAAACTGCTTAATATTCTACATACATTTTTAATTTTTTTTTAATATTTCGACTTAATGAAATTGAATTTTTTTAAATATCATCAATTTTAGTAGTAAATATTTTATGATTTTTACATTACTTTTATCGTTTCAAATACGTTCTTAGTCTTAAAGAATTTTTTTTAATTAAATAAGTCTGTGTAAAATTAAAGCTTTAAAAAAGACCTTAAAGCGTACGTGTACAAGTAATTAACATCTAAAAAATGAGTTAAAGAAATTTACAAATGCGAAATTTGTTACCGTTTCATTACTTTGATTACTTTTTAATGTTTTCAAAGGAAAATTAAGGTTTTTTTTTTTTTTTTTTTTTTTTTTTTTTTTTTTGATAGCTTTTCATGTAACGGTTAAAAATCACATTTATTCTTTTCTTGTCTTTCTTTGAAATTAGATTAGATGTGTTTTACAGTTGTTTGGAATTTAATTAAACTTTTAACTTATCTGTAGGTATTTAATTGTTAATTTAAAATCTAATATGGAAAAATAGTATCTGCATAATACTTATGTTTCGCCAAATAACAATATGATATTTAGTAAATTAAATATATAAATAAAATTTATTTATATTTTAAAGATAATTAAAATATTAAAAAACTGAATATTTATTTATTTTGTTAATATAACTAATAAAAATATTTTAACACTTAGAACGAGTACAGACAAATAAATATTTATGCATTATAATGTTTACATATATTGAAAAAATGTTCATATTAAAATAATAATAATGATATAATATTCTTTACTCTTTAAGAAAATGCAATTTTCTGGAGAGGTGTGTAAATATTTAATTTTAAAATGTGAAACGATATAATTCTACAAGATTTTTTTTTTTTTTATTATTTCATTGACAATTTGATTTTACCTTATCTAATAATTTTTTTATGCATTTTTTATATTTCTAATAGGATCATCAATTTACATCCAATTATTCTATTTATTCATTATATTTTATTTTTATCGGTCGTGAATTAAAAAATAACAATATTAAAGAAAACTTTAAATTAAAATTTAATTAAATATTAAGTTTTCTCCGTATCAAATAATTGTTCAATTTTTGTTTGAGGTACTTTTCAAAGAGAAAATGATTAAACGAGATGAAAAACGAAAAATGATTATGAAATGATAGATCACAAGATAATATAAAAAATCTTGACGTGTATTGCTTTATTTCTATGTATGTCTCTGATATATCGAAAAAAAAATAAACCATGTAGAAGTGTAAAACGAAATTGTCCATGACTAATATGATCACAGTGAATCGTTTTCGTATTCTCATAAGTTAAACTAGTTAATACACTACTGGTCATTAAAATTGCTACACCAAGAAGGAATAATAATAACGGAATGAAATTTGTTGGACACATACATTATAGTAGGAAGAACAAACGATTAAAATTTCAGGAAATTTGGAGTTATATGTACTGAGAAAATAGTACATGAAGCAGAGACCTCTGTGAGCAATAATAGCACTTATTTGCCTAGGCATTGAATCGAACAGCGATTGGATGACATGTACGGATAGAGCACTTCATGATGTTTTAACACGATGCCACAATTCATCGATCGAAGTTACTGGTGAGTGGTGGGGGGCCAGGCGTTTTTCAACGATTAAATAGTCATTTTCATTGGTGCGAGATCAGGAGAACGCGCTTGCCAGAACAACAGTCGATAACATTCTGTATCAAAGAAGATCCGAACAATACAAACAACTTAGATAATGCACGACCGCAAGTTGTTTGTATTGTTCGGACCCTCATTGGTACAGAATGTTATCGACTGTTGCTCTGGCAAGCGCGTTCTCCTGATCTCGCATCAATGAAAATGACTGTTTAATCGTTGAAAAGCGACTGGTCCCCCACCAATCACCAGTAACTTCGATCGATGAATTGTGGCATCGTGTTAACACACCATGCTCTACCAGTACATGTCATCCAATCGCTGTTCGATCCAATGCCTAGGCAGATATGTGCTGTTAATGCTCACAGAGGTCGCTGCTTTATGCACTGTGTTCTCAGTACATATTACTCCAATTTTCCTGAAATGTTCATCAATTGTTATTCCTACTATAATGTATGTGTCCAACAAATTTCATTCCGTTATTATTATTCCTTCTTGGTGTAGAAATATTAATGGCCAGTAGTATATTTACGAGGTATGTGTATAACAAACTGTAAATAGTTCTCAGATGAAAATAAATAAAATATAAACTCACAAAGAAACTAATTCTTGTAACATTATAAAAATGTTCGCAAATTTTATCTTGCCATACCTTTTGCACAGATGGATTTTGGGATGAAATTTCGAACAGCAGTTTTGCTATAAATGCTTATTTTGAGGTAAGTTCAATTTAAAAATCAAGAGTTTAGCAGTTGCAGTCATGTAATTTTACGAATCATAACCATGAAATTTTTGACCGGAAGTGAGGTTGTTTCATTGAAATAATGAATTCTATTTCTAGAAAAAAAAAATCAGCTTTATATTTATAATGTCGATATTTTCCAGCCGCCACTTGGACTATTAGTCCTTATGTTGTTTGTGGGAGTTTCAGTTATTATCATAAATAAAAAATACATCTTAGCAAGCTGTCAGAATTTTGCATACTAAATGCTTATGATTTGTTGGTACTATATATATATATATATATACCGGGTGATTCAAAATAGATGTTACAGCGATTATCTCGTAAACTAAGAAAGATAGAAACATACTTTCAATTACAAAATTAGAGCAAATTAAGAGTAGATTTCAAATATGGCATATTTTTTGTACAAGGGGCTGTATACATATTAAATACAAAATTTAATTTTTATACGGCCCCTCCTATCATGTGACTTATATTTAGAAAACTAGTGGATCTGCAGATCAGGAGCCTCAACATCCTATTTGCATCATACATTTTTCAATGTGTCATTTTTATTTTTTCCTTATTATATAATAGTATATATTGATTCGATCGACTTATTACCATAATAAAATACATTCATGAATTGTAAATGGAATTGTAAATAATTGCATTTATTTTTGTATAAATTTTTTCAAAGAGGCTTAGTAAGTCGATAAAATGCCAATTTTGTGCATTTCTAGTCGTTTTAGCGTTTAAATAGTCTAATTTTACTTTAAAAACGCATTAAAAAGCACCATATAAGGGAAGAAATGGATTTGGCGCCAAATTTGGCGACTGTTTCCCTTCTTGGCGATTTTTTTGGCGACCTTGGCGAGAAAATCCTTATTATGGATATACCAAATATGGAAGCTCTAATCTCATTGGCTGATGAGATACGATAATTTTCCAGAACAGTCTGTGTACGATAGAATAGTATAAAAGGAGCATTATTTTCGCCAAGGCGGTCAGCCTCAGATCTGTATCAGTTTCGTCAAATGCTTGCTTTGCTTTGAGCCACTTTGAATGAGACTTGCTTTATGTGTTATTGCTAAACAGTGTGTACTGTTGTTTTGCTGTTAACGGCTGTTGTTTAAGCTATGTTTACTGGTTGAATTGAAGCTGGTACTTGGTTTATTGACCTGTATTTTTCTGAAACTTTCTGTGAATAAATCACTGAATTTTTGCAAATTTCGCCTTTCATTCTCGGACAACTTACGAACCCCCAAGTACGCAACAATATGTATTCTTAATAAACGACGGTCTTGTATTATTTCCCTGAAATTCATAAATACCAAATTTCATACAAAAAAAAAGTACATAGCATATCGGAAATATTTTGCGTAACCTTTAAACTAATTATCAATTCTATGCCCACAATTTCAACAGGAAAACATGCTTTTAAAATTCTAATAAAATTTCATTATATTTGATGGGGTGTAACCATGTTAAAATACACTTTTAAGAAATACTGACTATAGACCGTAATAGTACGAAATTCCTTTATGTATCCCGGAAAAGTAGCCACAGTCATTATAAAGGCAAATAAGAAGAATAAACATAATTAATTATGACTAATTACTTTTTCAAACTAATTTGACATCATTTGGATGATTACAGTACATACTCGGAATTATTTTGTGTGATCCCATAAATTATTTAGTCTATACATAACCTTTTTTAAGAGAAAACATGATTTTAAGC
Source organism: Salticus scenicus (assembly GCA_963930645.1). Classification (NCBI taxonomy): domain Eukaryota; kingdom Metazoa; phylum Arthropoda; class Arachnida; order Araneae; family Salticidae; genus Salticus; species Salticus scenicus. The sequence goes on along the minus strand of OZ005649.1, from coordinate 87,099,106 downwards.
ATCTTTATAATGTATGTTAACTTTATTAAGTTCAATTCAGCATAAACGCATTAAAGTGCGCGCTTAAATTAAAAGTTTGTCCATAGGCTCCAATGTTACGAAATTCTTTCGTGTGTCTTTGTAAACGAACCATAAACATTGTATACACCAGTAAAAACTATTCAGCTTATTTTGCGTTTAAAATTAATAATTGTTCCAAATTTAACATCGTTTGGATGACTAAGTGACATTGTCAGAACACTTTTGTAAGGTCCTGTACATTAATTAGAAAGCTTAAGAGCACATATTTTCTTCAGAAAACATAAGTTTAAGCATCTTACTTACGTACACTAGTTTCATTTTCTTCATTGCAAAGTAATAATGATATTAAAATGCGTTTAAACGAAATTCACCCCATGCGCCGTAATGTTAAGAATTTTGGCGTGTCCCTGTACACAGTTTATAAAAAATTTAGCAATAAAAATTATACAGCTACTTATAGGCAAAGCTGGAACGTGTGCGCCAATTTGCAAGTCAATCGAAGGATTTTTGCGGCCGCTATTGCGGTACATACAAATTCTTCCAATAGGCCGTAAGGATAAGAAAAATTTTGGCGTGTCCCTGTACACGAACAACAAATGGAATACACACCTAACACAATACAGCTAATTCCGTTGGGCTTATGAATATGTGTACAAAATTGCAAGTCAATAGCGTTATTTTTGGGGCCGCTATCGCGGTACATACAAATTCTCCCCATAGGCCGTAATGATAAAAAAAACTTTGGCGTGTCCCTGTATACGAACTACACATGGAATGCACACCCAAAACTATACAGCGAATTTCGTGGGGATCATGAACATGTGTACAAAATTTCAAGTCAATAGCGTGATTTTTGCGGCCGCTATCGCACGACAGACAGACAGACGGACGGACAGACAGAACCCAAAATCCTTTTAAGTCTCAACAGAGGGCCTCCATTGACGTTTCGGCAAAAATTGGAAGTCAATAGCTTGATTTTTGCGGTGGCTATCGCGGTACATACAGATTCTTCCCATAGGCCGTAATGATAGAAAATCTTTGGCGTGTCCCTGTACATGAACTACGAATGGAATACACACCTAAAACTATACAGCTGATTTCGTTGGGCTCATGAGCATGTGTACCAAATTACAAGTCAATAGCGTGATTTTTTTGGCCGCTATCGCGGTACATATAAATTCTCCTATAGGCCGTAATGATAAGAAAAACTTTGGCGTGTCCCTGTACACGAATTACAAATGGGATACACACCCAAAACTATACAGCTGATTTCGTGGGGCACATGAACACGTGTACCAAATTGCAAGTCAATAGCGTGATTTTTGTGGCCGCTATCGCGATACATACAAATTCCTCCCATAGGCCGTAATGATAAGAAAAACTTTGGCGTGTCCCTGTATACGAACTACAAATGGAATACATACCAAAAACTATACAGCTGATTTCGTGGGGCTCATGAACATGTGTACGAAATTTCAAGTCAATAGCGTGATTTTTGTGGCCGCTATCGCGGTACATACAAATTCCTCCCATAGGCCGTAATGATAAGAAAAACTTTGGCGTGTCCCTGTACACGAATTACAAATGGAATAAACACCCAAAACTATACAGCTGATTTCGTGGGGCTCATGAACATGTATACCAAATTTCAAGTCAATAGCGTGATTTTTGTGGCCGCTATCGCGGTACATACAAATTCCTCCCATAGGACGTAATGATAAGAAAAACTTTGGCGTGTCCCTGTATACGAACTACAAATGGAATACATACCGAAAACTATACAGCTGATTTCGTGGGGCTCATGAACATGTGTACCAAATTTCAAGTCAATAGCGCTATTTTTGCGGCCGCTATCGCGCGACAGACAAACAGACAGACAGACAGACACAGCCCAAAACCGTTTTGAGTCTCAACAGAGGGCCTCCACTGACGTTTCGGCAATTATTCTCCTCGCTCTAACAATCAAAATAAAAAAAAATCATCTCTCTAAGTCAAAATCTCGCTGAGTTATTGCAATTTGAAAATGATGACAGTACTTTTTATTTACAGTACTTTTTATGTTGCCTCTTAATCTCCAACCTGTATTTTTGGTATTAAATTTCAGGGTAAGAGAAAGTCGTGTGAGTGGCACACCATATTATTTGTTGTTAAATTATGCTGATAATTCATACATATACAGATCAACCAATAAAAATTTACCTTTCGTATTCAGGAGGCCTCAAAATGTGGTATTATACAGAAAAAAAAAAATCGCTCTTCAAAAATTACTTTGTTTACAGTATGGGTATGATAAATTAATTTTCCGTTCTGTGTCAGCAGTGTTCTTCGAAATAAACAAAAATGCAGCAAAGCACTTACGCCAATTACATTTAATAATAATAATAATAAACAAAAATTTTTACCTTAATTTTGGGTAGCCCTGTATATTGTCTATAAACTACATACAAATGACTTTGTGTACGTAAACTTAGTGTTATATGTAAAACAAGTAACATAAATTGAAATACACTTCCAGCAATTCCCAAGTATAGCTCCAATGTATCAAAATACTCTGGGTAACCCTGTAAATGAATGATGATTGTTTGCTATACCACAATCTACATAAAACATGCTTTTATGAGTATAAAAAAATCTGTTCTTTTCATTTTGTTTAGTGCGGTATATACATGTCGCACTGTACATATGAGAAATTTCACTCACAGACGTAATGTATTTGAAATCTCTTGGATGACCCTGTAAACAAACAATTGTCTGATCGCAACGAAAACTTTAGTATAGCACCGCAATATGATACGGATTTAGAATATCAAATTTGGATTTTCTGCTACTATTTGTTCTTGAGATATTCTAATAACACAGAAACACACACACACACACACACACACACACACACACACACACAGAGAGAGAGAGAGAGAGACCAACCGCTTAAAACATGATTTTTGAATTCAGAGGATCTGAAAACGTGCAAATATAACAAAAGCTAATTTTCGGAAATTTGACTCAAAAACAATTCTTTCTCTACTCCGTGTATATGAGTAGGAGAATGTATAAAAGAAAAGAAAGAAAAATGAATTTGAAAATTCCCTTTTAGTACATAAATTATTCATAAATTTTATTTGTTAATTTATCAATGAGTATTCTCATGTGTATTCACAGAGACATTACAGGTTAAAATAGCCGTCTTTCCCTGAATGATTTTTCTCCCCCCCCCCCCCAAACTCTGATCAACGTGTGCCTTATTACAAAAGCTATAGTAATTACAATTTCTCACTTTTGATACAACCCCTTAAGATTTGGCGAAAAATGCTAGAATTTTGAATTTGCAATAACTCAGCGAGATTTTGACTTAGAGAGATGATTTTTTTTATTTTGATTGTTAGAGCGAGGAGAATATGTTTCTAAATGTAAGTCATATGATAGGAGGGACCGTATAAAAATTAAATTTCGTATTTAATATGTATACAGCCCCTTGTACAAAAAAAAATGCCATATCTGAAATCTACTCTTAATTTGCATTAATTTTGTAATTGGAAGTATGTTTCTATCTTTCTTAGTTTACGAGATAATCGCTGTAACATCTATTTTGAATCACCCGGTATATATGTATATATATATATATATATATATATTATTTAAATCGGATAAATTATACGTGTACAGGAATATGCAAAGTAATGGAAATATTCTAAGATATTCGATCAAAAAAAAATATTTTTGAACAATTTTACAGTTTTATAAGGCTTTATTATAAGTAAATGCGTATAAGAAATGAAGCTTGTTTTCGTTAAAATATGGCACGAAGAGCATTTAAGCACTCGTTTACAGTGTGACGCAGAATAGTTCATATTTAATAGAAGTTATGTGAAATGTATTGAAAATACATTTCAAGTTATGTTATGCAGCAATTTTTTGGGGCTAATTTCATGTAACTATATGGTTTTAAATTTACATGAAATATAAAGTCTATTTGAAATTAGTTGGATGTATAAGTTAAAATAATTGTGATTAATAAATGTGTTTTACTGACTTATACCATGTCTAATAAAAGTACCAATACAGTTGCTTTTTCCTTCCTGCAGGTCAATATATAAATAGGGATTTAGAGCCTTTTTTTTTTTTTTTTGCTTTGATTCACTAAAAAATAAAGTAATTTTAGCATCATGCCAAAAATACATATCTTTCAATTTTAAAATGTTTATAACTTTTTTAAAGAATGGCATATTACATATAAACCTGTGCTATTTAATTATTTTGTTGGATGAGTATATATATATATATATATATATATATATATATATATATATATATATATATATTTGTGTGTGCGTGTTTTGTTTTTAATTATGATTATCGAAAACACTTAACCAAAATTATAATTATTATCAAAACACAAAAATTCATCATTTAGATGTAATTAATAAGAAAGACATTAATCCCTAAACGCAAAATTTTGCATTATTACAACATACTTAATATAATGTTGTAGAATTCTATAAGTTTAATAAAATTTTAATGACTGTTATTACCAATTGATATACTAAAACAGCCGTTTAAAAACACTTTTGATTTGTACATAAAATCACTTGTATTGGTGTGAAATAAAACTGCATTTAATTTAAATATATATATATATATATATATATATATAATTTTAAATTATCAGGCACTTAAAGCTTATGTAATAATGAAATGTGTTCAAGATTTTTTAGTTTTAATTTTAGACTCATTATTCATTTCATAATGGCAAACTACAGCAGAGCTACAATGTATTTTGTCTTTGAAAAGGTGATTTTTATACATTTTATAGATGATTACACATGAGAACGTTTTTCTCTTAAACAATTTATCTTTCTTGAAATACAAATGGTTTAATATTTTATGAGAGACATATGATATCATGAAATATCATTTTTTAAACAAAGAACATCAGTCATTTTTTTCTTAAAAAAAAAAAAAAAAAAAAAAAAAAAAAGAACGATAGTACACGTATTTTATTGATTTATTTAAAAATGTATTTTTAAAAAATACATGCATTGATAGTCTATAAATTTTTTTCGTGATCATTGTTTTTATATGGTATACTTTTTTATTTTTAATTTCTATCTTTTACATTCGTGTTGTTTTATTACATATTTGACTTTGATGTTTTAGTACATTTTTGTTTTCTTTCAGAGGCATGAAATACATTAAAAAATCTTTTACTAATATACAGAAATATTGTCTTAAATTTTCAGTTTCTGTCAGCACTTGAGCAATCGAACAAAAATAGGTGATGAACTTTTGTTTTATTCTTCGAATTTCCCAAATAATATCCATGTTGTTATACTATACGGTTACTTTCGATTAAATCTTATGACATGTTCTTTGTGATATAAATGCCTAGTATCTAAAACATACATCATTCGTTTACAGAGCTACCTAAAAGAATTGAGATATATCTATTTTAAATTAAAGGTACACTTACTTACCTTAACACATACTTTTTTGTTGGAAATAATAAAATGAAATGTTTTATATCTTTGACTGTCAAAGAAAGTTGTCAAGGAAGAAAAACTGATTACTCATATCTATACAGGAAACATAATGTTATTCGAAGTTCTATTTTCATCGGTGGTTTTTTTTATGCTATCACGTTTTAAGGTCCCCTGAATACAAAAGTCAGGCTTTTAGTGGTTATATGTATGTATGTCTGCCATCAGTATAACAGACATCAGTATAACTGCAAGTAATTCGAAGAAATTAAAATTTATATGAGATTGCCACTTGGAAAGTTTGTCAGGTAGAGCAAAGTGCTACAATTAAAACTCGCACTTTGCGGGTAAAACGTGAATCTGCTGTTTTAGGATTCAAGTCGTTTGAGTAATAGAATTAGTGCCGATCCTAAGCTAAAATTGCAAATTGAAATATGCTAATATTTTGGAAACTGAATAGTATAAAAGGAATAAGAAGATTGCTTTTGAGGGTCAGTTGGAGGGGAGTGAGTTGGAGAGGAGTTAAAGTTAGTTGGAAGGAAGATTGTTTTGGAGAGTTAGGAGCGGATATAGTTGGATATAAGTCGAGTAGATAGCAGTGTCAGGGAATCCTCCTGCTAATCGAAAGATTACTTTACCTCATGAGTTAATGAAAGTGATTAAAAGTGGTTGGGATCATTTTGCGAGTAATTAAGTAAAGTAACGGGGGTTATTTATTAATATCAAAGTATTTAAGAGGACTGCCCATCTTAAGTAGTAAATTACTAGATGCCAAAGTCCAGCGTCCCCCCTTCTTATTTAAGCTCAATTAAAGCTCAATTGATTTTACAAATCTGACTCTGTCATTTCTTCATAAATTAAGTATTTCATTTACAGCTTCAAGTTAAAGTTAAATGAGGATGGAGAAAATTCGTTCTCCACAAGTTTAATAATGAATAGTAAGTTTCAAAGAGTGTTAAATATTTTTTAATAAACTTCTGAATTTAATTTCAGTTTTCAATTTATTATAAATGTATGTATTATATTTGAAGACAGAATTAGGGGAGTGGTAACCCTCACTCGAAATTATGTTTCGAATTGATTTTAAAGAAGGTTCGAATACAGTATTTATTATCATACTTCTTAATCTGCAATTTGCTTTTTTAGTATTTAAAAGTAGGGTAGGAGAAAGTCGTGTGAGTGACACACCAGATAACTACAAATTGCTATGATTCATTTTTTTTTTTTTTTTACTTTAGGAAACGTCCATTACTTAAACTGTTTATCGACAATTTACAATAGTATATTTACCTTTAACAACTTTTGCATTATTTTCTAGGTTATCAAATGTGTTTTAAATAATAATGTTTCTTCCATAAAATATTATATGAATGTATTTCAGTTGTTCTCTTCTTTGGGAATAAAAACTGTTAAAAAAAAAAAAAAAAAAAAAAAGAAAAAAAAAAAAAGCAGTTTTACACCTAACATTCAAAAGGTAATTTTAATTTAATTCATCTTTTGTATATGTAAAATTTTTTAATTATGAATGTTTGGTTTCTCATGTCTGGTCTCATGTTGTGGAGGTACAATTAAACACTCGTGGACTGTAGTCTCTATTTATTTTTAAACAATAACTCAAGGTGGGATCTCGCTCAAGGATTCCTGTTTACACTCACGAATCTACTCATACACTGACACGAATACAGAGTTCGCAGCTTCCACACAGGTGTACATCATATTGTCACTGTAACAAAAGCCCGTACAAGGAAGTTTGGTTTGAATTTGTAGTAAAAGAACGAATCGTGACCGAAATTAACATTGGGTTATTAATATTGATTGTTTTATGTTTAAAAATGACTATATTTGTAATTAGGTTTCTACAGTTGGCAGCAAAATTATTCGAAGTCTAACAATATTTCCTATATATAAAAAAAAAGGAAGCTTAATACTGCTTTGTTAAATAAAGCCTTGTCAAGTCATGTTCTTAGTCAGTCTAAGAACATGATTCAACAAGGATTTATTTAACAAAACAGTATTAAGTAGACTTTTTTTATACAGGAATTACTGCCAGAACTCGAATAAATTTACTGCCGATTATAAAATTACCTTCATTCTTCTTTTCTAATTCTAAAAATATTATGCTAAAATAATGCATAAACTATTTTGATAAAACACTTTAAATGTGAATTGAAACTTAAATGGCTGTAAAGTATTCTGACAATTTGATGTTTTTCTTACGCAGTGTCAGCTAATTTTGAAGTGCAACTTGACCTAATACGTACAGGACCGTGCCAACACTTTTAACTGCCCTGCGAGAGAAATAAACGTCTAGCCTCTTCATAAAACAATTTAAAATATAACTGCAATTTTACCGGAAGTAAGAAACTTGGCCTATGGATTCGATTGAAGATTTTCCTTACTGACTGCGTTGTGATGAAAACATATTTCAATATTTGTATAAAGAAGGTGTGTTTAAAGTATTTTAAGGCCTGAAACATTCACATGTACATGCAGGACACATAAAATTACCCTAGATTTTTCTCGTTTTCCTATAAGCAAATATTAGTAGATCTAATTTTTAGCTTCACTTCAAAATTTTATCCGCCCTGGGTGACCACCCAGTTCGCCCGCCCCCCTCCTAAACTCGAAACTGGATATGTGCAAATATGAATGATAATATATGACGAACTGTAACTTAAAAAAAAAATCTAGAAAATATTCGAGGCCATAAAATCATTTTTAATTCTTCATATTTATAAATTTCCAAATAAGTATAACAATTTTTTCTACGGTTTTAGATCGTCTATCTCTCTGTACATGAACAATGAGAGCGCTATGAAGATTAAATGTATGTGGAAACAATTTGTGCGGGAATATTAAAAGGAAGAATAAAAACAACGTTAAAAAAAGAAGAAATGAATAGGAGGTAATGAACAAAAATTTCAAACTATATGGTCGTTTTCAAACTTCTTAAGTTCCTTTCTCAATACTAATGACGAAAGAATTTGGACGTGATAAAAAGTAAAAATAAGAGAAGCAGAATTAAAAATCAAAACTCAAATTTTGTATTTATAGCCGTTATATTTTACACAACTTGCCTTTCTGGCCAGATTTTGGACCACGCTTGTATAGTAGACTTTGAGGTTTTAAGTTTTAATTCTCATTTCTTTATTTTTACTTTTTATTATGTCCCAATTCTTTCGTCATAGTAGTGAGGAAAGAATATAAGAAGTTCCGAAACGGCCGTATAGTTTGCAATTTTTCTTTTATTTGTGCTTTTTAATGTTGTTTTTACCTTTTGATTTAATTGCTATAAAGATGTTTTACGTTTGTAAGGGTATTTAAAATGTTTTAAAATAAAACTCCTTTGTGTAACACATGTTGATTTTTAATAGTTAAAAAAGTTACTAAATAATCGTTTCGAACTGAACTATAGAAAAAAAAGCTTTTCATCAGGCGATAAATAAAAGCATAGATGCAGTACAAAAAGAACAATGCTGCACTCATGTTAATACTTCCGTGATATAAATGTCACTACGGAACACTTATACATAAAACAATTGATCTATGACCTTTTCAGTTGGTAGTACTTATTTACAAATTTTAAATTTTCTTCATCAAAACTATCTTTCAGTACGTTTTGTTATGAGAATAGACATTTGTATGATAATACGTAACAATGATGAATCAACAACGTTTCTTAAAATGATAATCCCATGTGTAAAATATCATTACTATAAACGAAGATCTATGTAATGTTTACTCATTTCACACCGTGAGTTTGATTATTTTTATCGAAATGAATTTGATGCAGTTAACCTTTAGATCAGACAGTATAGGTCACCTTTACTTACTTTTTTATCGAACAAAACAACAACAGAAAAAAAAAATCTTTTCGACACTGATAGCCAAAAGAGGACGAAAATTTATCGTATGCACATTATTGAGAACAACACTACCTGAAACGTTAGATGTAATGATAAAATATAACACGAAATTTACGCCCTTAGAATAATAGTCAGAATTGTTGCAAAAATTACTGTTAAATTTGTTTTTCTTGTTTAATTATAAAAATATTATACAGATAGATATTCTCGTAAAACATATATAACGTTATATGATTTTAAATTATTTTTACCATAAACAAACAATACGTGTTTCTCATAGAGCAGAAGAATTGTTCCTTAACCCCATATTTGCTCCATGCGTATATATGCGTTTTTTAGTGGGACGTTCTTTTATACTGTACTGCTACCACTGAAACTACTGACACACTTTTACATTGCAATAAAATAATCCTAAAAGTGATCTTGACAATGTTTTTGAAAGATTTACTCATTTCAAAGTTGAAAGAGCATGGTGGAACTTTGAAGCGAGCCTCATGAATATTCCTCGGCAAGTAAAGGGTTAATATCCATTTTCTTATGAAAAAAGTAGTCCTTATGTAATACAATTGATCGATAATCTATAAAAATTGTGGAGTCTTGTGTAAAACCAAATAAAAACTTTCAACATTGGAAATGTGAGAGAATAAATGAAGCAAAGCAAAAATAAAGACACTTTACTCAAAATACTAATAGTAATCATAGTTTTTGCTCGCAAAAGAAGATTACAGAAGTGCAAGGTAAGAACACGTAACGAGGAGGAAGACTTGAAATAAGTAAAACAACCATGAAAGTTGTTGTAGTACTTCAAAATAAGTTTTGCGCGATCGTCAAAGTTTGAGATGTATAAATAAAAAACACTGCGAACAGATAAAAAAAAAAACAAAGTTTAAATATTACTGAAAAGTAAAAGTATTTCCAAAGTATTACAGATAAGTGAGTTAGAAATGATCCTTTATATTTGTTTGAGGTTTGTTTCAGTTGTTAATTAATTCGGTAGATCAAGATTTTCTCTGTTAAAACAAAGGTTGGGAAAAATAAAAGTAAATAAAATACGATAACTACAAAATATTTACTCACAAATTGATTAATAACACTAAAATTGTTTGTGTTTTTAAATAATTCATTAATTTTAGATTATGTCCCGTTTTTCATCCATAGTATGAATTTTCATAATTTCATATGTATACTTTGTACAGTGCCGTTTTCTTGCAACCTTTATGTTATAAATGATTATAGGTAGAATCGGCATGCTCTTCCTTTTTCCAAGCAAAATATTTGTTGTTTTACTTAAAGTAGACCAGAAGTTATTATGACATAATCTAAAATTGGTTACGATTAAGTGAGTACTTATAAACAAATCGGTGCTTTTGAAATAAATGGTTCAAACATGTATTTGGTATAATTTAAAACAAAGTTATACAATTTTCCACTAAAATATGGGGCTTAAATTTGACACTTTTTTACTGATTTTTAATTTCCCTTTTTCTATAATGCAAAATTCAGTCATAGCTGTTTTTGGTTTAAATAAAGAGTATTTGCATATACATATGTGTGTGTGTGTGTGTGTGTGTGTGTGTAATTTTATTTTATTTTACTTTTGTTTGTTTTTGCTCCTTTCTTCACAACTTTTTTAAAATTAAAGTTAAAAAAAAAAAAAAAAAAAAAACTGATGCAACAAAGCGAAAGGTGAGAATTAAATTTAACTTTTAAGTTTTATAATAAAATTAGCCGTAAAACTTGTCATTTTATAGACAATGTCTATCGAATTATAATATAATAAAATATAATCTAAAACATGATATATAGTAAGTTAACATTACGAATTATGAACAGAAAATATTAATGGCAAATTGAAAAAATGTGCTATGTCCATGGTAATTTTATGAAAATTAATAAATTAATAGTATAAAATAAAACACATAATATTTTATATATTTTTCTAAAGAAATTTTAGTTTTTTAATTATTCATTTTAATGGCATTTGGATTTCTTGAACAACTGAATTTTGATAATAAATGTTTTGTTAGTTTTCAGATTACTTTTACTGATACAAATATTTTTTTCCACTCTTACGGAGATTTCCTTTAATATATATATATATATATTTGTAAATAAGGTAAAAGCTTCCAGTTAATTTTCTAATAAATGTTAAATAAAATGAAATGACATCAAACACATAAGAAAATGAAGTCATAAAATAACTTTAGTTTAATAAATAAAAGGGGCGTACTATGCAAGTGATAAAAAAATCAAATTTAAAAGCAGTTTGTACTAAAAAAATAAAATAAATAAATAAAAGATTAAAAATGAAACCTTAAAAAAAAATCGTTAAACTTCGCGTGCACAGGTAATTACCATCCTAAAAAAACAAGCTTAATTTAGTTAAAGTGAGTTCAGAATTACAAAATTTATTATCGTTTCGTTACATTGATAGCTTTTTAATGTTTCTTAAAAGAAAATTAAGATTTTTTTTTATAGAAATTTATTGTCGCTTTAATTTCTTATAACTTTTTATCCAACAGTTGTTAAAAAAAAACATTTATCGTTCATTTTCTTTATTTAAAATTAGATTATATGTGTTTTGTAACAGTTTGGAATTTAATTAAACTTAAAATTCTTCTTTAATTATTGTACCGTTAATTCAAATAAAATTTTAAAGAAAATTATACATGCCAAAATAAGGATGTTATGCCAGATAACAATATGCATTTTAGTAAATTAAATAAATCAATAAAATCATAGGTGTCCATTTCGACCCTAGATATGAAAAAAAAATCAGGTTGATCGTGCGTTTTTACATTTAATTATTTTAAAACATACGCATTTCATGTTTCTGTCATTAATATGTATACCCTTATAGAAAACATATGTTGCTTAGGCTCTCAAAGATTCACAATTTTGCATTTTTTGGCAAAAATTCGCCAAGAAATTTTAATTAAAATTTCGCATATGATTGAAAAGTCGCAACATTTTCTAATTGAATATTTTATGAAATGCACTATGGCATAAATTATACATAAATGTAAATGTGATGTGCCACCACGTTCGTATTCAAAATTTACAAGAAAAACATGCATTGATTGCAGTGAATACACTCCTTCTCATAATTATAAGGACACCCGTTTTTCTATATTAACTAAACACTGAACACTATTATTTAAACAAATATATTCTTTATTAATTTGAATTTCATTAATAGACTATATTTAAAAAGGTTTTATCGCTTTTCTATCTTAAAAAAACTTTAAATATGGTAAAAAGATGATTTTTCAGGTGTTCACAATTATGAGGACAGCTCGAATTTTAGTAATTGTTTTCAATTATTCTTTAAATTAATATTCTATGGGGTCTCTTTTTAGGGTTAAACAGTCAGACATTCTCTCTGGTATATATATATGTATATATATATATATATATATATTATATATACATTTTTTTAAATATTCAGTTTCAATACCATTTCATAAAACATATATGATATTCTGAACACATTTAAACTATTTACAATTGCTTTCCACTTGCATGCAGTTTTCTAATATCATAAGTTAAAGTTTTTTCAACTTTTAGGCCACGGGAATGGCAATAATACAGAAGTTTCTTTCTTCAAACTATTTCCTATTGCTGTAGAAGTAAAGCAAAAATGTAAGTCTTGTTGAAAAAAATATTATTAACCCCAAAATCTAACAAAAATCTGATAATTCCACGTTTAAAGTTTGCGGATATTCTCTTGATGTTCATAATAATAGAAAAAATTACTAAATTCATTCTGCCTTCAGTAGAAGCAGCTCCCCAGAGCACCATAGATCCACCTTTAAAATGTCCGATTCATATCTGCCTTTAAAAAATCTGCTCTGTCTTTCGCTATCTTCAGATCGTGCCAGTAACTGTTAAACCCATTTGGTTAATCAAGAATAAAATGTTTTTCATCCGAAAACGCAACATTTTACCATTTAATATTGTCTTTATTCATCTTTAACACAGACGTTCTTTCCCCCATTAAATGCTGATTGATTATTACAGGTTTTTTATTCATTTTAACATATTATTAATTATTTTAAACATGCATAAATATGGACACTAATCTTTCGTTAAAAATACGAGCAAATTCAGCAGCATTCATTATGAGTAGAACAGTAAGAGGAATTATGAGTCTTCGATCTCTGTAAAACAACTCTTATTTTGCATCAGATCTCTCTGCTATTGAATCAGCAGTTCAACGTTTGATCACATTTCCTTCAACAATTTTAGACCTTCGAATTTCATTAGAAATTCGGCGATTCAAAATTATCCTTCCACTTAAAAAACACATTTATCATACTTCACAACATGGACGTTCTTTTTTTCGAGGAATTATCAGTAATGTCCGTCCAAGAAAAATTGAAGGCTTATATATGAATTAATTTAGCCCAGTAGTTAACAAATTCGCATGTCAACTGTAATTTATCCGCTAGTAACGAAAAAATCTGGATTGTCCCTATAATTATGAACATCTAAAAACGTGGAGAAAAACAAATTTTGCATTATTTTTTATTAATTTTGTTTTATATTAAAAAAATTATAACAGTTTTGGTTTTTAGAATACTAGATATATTAAGTGCACTTAGTATAATCTTGTTTAAATTATTTTTACATTAGTTATTTCAAAATATAAAGTGTCCTTATAAATATGAGAAGGTGTGTACATTGCTGAAGCTAAAACTTCTTAGTGACAGAAAAGGGAGGGAACTGGTGAAATTGAATCTGCCTAGTCAAATTCATTAGAATTTTTTTTTACACAATTATTCCTTTAAAATTTATTAAGCATGTTTTTATTTGTAACTTTTATATCTTAGACAATATTAATACTTTCAATGAGGAGGATTGAATTTTCGTCGCTTGTAAATCTTTAACCCCTTTACCAAACATTTCTTTTTCAATGTATATGTCATACTCTTTCTAAAGATTTTACCCATTATTCGTCTTTCTGTAATCAATGTATTATGGATACAAATACTTTCATAAAAAAGAGAATATTTTTAATGTATATCCATTTATAATATACGCATGAATAAAGAAAACCTTTTTTTAAAAATAATGTAAGTTTTAAAAATGCCCACGACTGTAGCTTACATTTGACATACTGCCATACCATAGTGACCCCTCCTGTCAGGTGTCTCCTCAATGAAAATGCTGTGTCATATTTCGTAGCAGCTATATATTATTTTTTCTATTAATCCCTATAGATTTTTTACTATTTAAAGTGATCTAACTATTTTTTATAATAATAATAAACATAATAATAATAATAATAATAAAGGAATATGAAGTTCCTCACCATCGAAATACCCTTTTATTCACTCTAATCTTTTATATTTTAAAGTTAAAAAAAAAACAAGTTTAGTAGCTAAATAAAGTTGCAAACTTAATTTAGCTACTAAAAATATTTAATGGTCTAATGTGTACATAAAAAAAAAAAAAAAAAAAAAAAAAAAAACATTTTTATGCATAGTTTGTTATACACACACACACACACATATATATATATACAATTGTTTTAATGTTAAAAAAAAAAACGAAAAAATATTTTAATGGAAATTCTCAAATTAATTATTTGTCTACTATATATTTCTTTACACTGAAAGTTTCACTTTATCCTAAATCTTGTTTATATGCATATAACATAAAAACAAATCATGTACAATTTTAAATGAATGTTAAGTAAATACTTTTTTAACAATATTTATTGTAGTAACTACGCTTGCAAATATATGTTTAACTTTCCATTTTCAATTATATTTATATATATAAAGACCTTAAAATATATAGAAATGTAGGTCGAAAACTTCTCCGACTAATATTTTTTTAGTAAATTATCTGGAAATAGTGTTTCAATGAAAGTAAATAAACTTAAATTCATGAAATAAAATCCTATAATTTGTGTAATTGAGTGTATTACAGGAGTACAAATTGTACTCCGTTGAAAATTAATGTACACAAATTTAAAACAAATATTAACTCCTACAATCTTCTGAAATGTTATCCTTTTTATTCTTTTACCCATGTATGGTTCAACGGGCTTCTGAGACAAAAAAAAAAAAAAAAAAAAAAAAAGGCTGTTATTTATACTATATTTATTTATTTATTAATACATATTTTGAGGTCACTTGAATCTGAAAATCAGGATTTTAGCAGTTATTGTTTATATGCTTATGTCTGTTATTTGTATGAATAAAAAACAGTATAGTTTAGGATTTTGTGAAAATGTTATATACAAATTTTGCGGTGAAATTTATGAGATTTTATTTCTTCTTCTTCTTTTTTTTTTTTTTTTTTTTTCGTGATCGGTCAAAAATCCATGTACAGGAACATGTAAAAAAAAAAAAAAAGAAAAAAAAAGTAAATAAATAAATATCATATGTGGGAAAAACTTATCATTTGAACAGCTTTTAATTGCACTAATATTAGTAAAATTCTACATAAAAAAAAAAAAAAAAAAAAAAAAAAAAAAAAAACTTTAACATAAAATAATTTTACTGTTGATAATTTTTGATAATTACTTTTGATAATTTTACTTTCTTTGCTTGTTGTATGAGAGGGCACACGAAAGAATTTTTGTGTATTTGAAAATGTTTAAAAACCTTCTTGAAAAATACCTCAAAAACTGTTAAGCATTAATTTTACTGTTTTTTTTTTCTATACTGCTAAAAATATGTACACTAGAAAGTAAGTTTTGAGTTTCTAGAAAATTTAAAAACTGTCTGAAATTAGTCGAATACTTTTTTTTTAAATAAATGCAAGTAATAAATGTGTTTTACTAAATTATACCACGGATTAAAAGACAATCTATAAAGTTGCTTCAGTCTCTAGAGCAAAGTTTAAATAATTATAAAACTAATAAATTTTCTTCTGTTTTAAGTCAGTATAAGAGAAAGCAAATCTAGTATTATACTAATAATGTTCATTTATAAATAAAATTACTTTAAGTATTTCTCAACCAATTATTATATCGCGGATTATCTGTTCTATTTGCATTATTCTGTTTAATGAATATCATTTTGTTCTCCGTCTTGACTCTTATAAAAACCTTTAAAAAATATCATTATTCGAATCCATTTCATAGAAAAAAACATTTTTTAGATTTTAAGCACCAGGTGTTGCACGTCAAAAAGCAGTTTTACTTTTGCAAAACTATCTAACAAAGATAAAGTATTAATCCCTGTGGTTGCCAGTTGACACAATTAATTAATATCAGCACTAGTACTGATAAAGAATAAATGCTCCTGTATATTTTTACGTTTAAAAGAAAAGCATCTTTTAATATAATATTAAAATTTCCGTAATAAAGGGTTAAAAATATTTTACATTTTTGTACATTTTTTATATTTAATATTCATTTCCAAGTAGCCAAAAACAGCAGATCTAAAGTGCATTTTTCATCTGAAAAGGTGATTTTTTAATTTTATAGATGATTAAGCACGAGAAAGTTTTTCGTCTAAACAATTTATCTTCCTTGAAATAAAAACGAGTAAATATTTTATGGGAGACACGAGATGTCATGCACTATCATTTTTTAAACACAGAACATCTATTATTTTTCTCTTTTTAAAAGAAAGACAAAAGTGCATGCTATTTTAAGATTTTATTTCAAAACATATTTTGAACATATTTTAAAATATATGCATCGCAAGTTTTTCTTTCTTTCTTTTTTTTTTTTTTTTTTTTTTTTGAACATATTTTATGTACTGTGTATTTTTAAAAGTATAATTCATAAATTATACGTACGTTTAATTTTATGTCATTTTGTATTGTAATCGGACAAATGCACCGATTACAGGAACAGACAAAAGAATTGAAGTGCATTACGGTATGTGGGCAAAAGTATCATATTAATATTTTAACAGACTTTGTTTGCGCTAAATTTAATAAATTTCTGTATACAAAGAAAGGTTTTTCTGGTAAATCATTAAAAAAAAAAAAAAAAAAAAAAAATACATTTATTTTGTTAGGAAACGAAATTTACAACGTAGGTTTTACTGTAAAGATATGTTTTGAGTTCTCTTGAATCCGAAATCAAGAGTTCGGCAGTTACTCTTTATGATTAATGGTGTGTCTCTTATTAGAAAAATATTAGCAGATCGATCAAATTTGATATAATAAACTCATATGCATCATTGAAATTGTTGATATTATTGATTTGTTTTTTTAATTATTATTATTGGGAGGAGAAAAATGGTCCATATACAGAAACATACAAAAGAATTTAACTACATTTCGGCATGTGTGAAGAATACGGTATGTTGAAATATCAGATAACGCCGCATGAGTTTTGATATTTTAATTCGTCTACATTTTGTACTTTCTCTTACCCATATATATGGTAGAGAAAGTATCGTTTTGGGGTAAATTTTTCGAATGGGAGTTTTTGTTATATTTACACGTTTTGAGAACTGGCTTGGTTTTAGAAAGATTCGAAGAGCAGAAGATCAGAAACGTATCAGAATGGTGTTAAGATCTCAAATGTTCCTGTTTTCTAAAGGTATAATACAAAAGTATACTTCTAAATGTAAATATTGTGGAATGTTTATAGTTAATTGCATTTTTACATTTTATAATATTAATAATGTCAGAGTAGATTTATTCTTGAATGTTCGGTTGTGCAGAAATGATTTTTTTTCCCGCTGCGACACGGTTATTATAAACAAAGTCTACTAAAGCTCGTGCAAAAAGAACATGAGACAATTAATCCATATATTTGGTAGTATACTTATAAGAAGCTCATGTGTAATTTCAAAATTAATAATGGTATATTTAATCTATATTACGTGGTTGTCATGGTATGCAAATCAACAAAAAGTACATTAACAATGATTGTGAATTTTTTAAAATGTTTCTTACTTCTACGTGTCTGTTTTGCGTAGCATATGAAACAGAACATTGAAATAACATTGAACTATATATTAAATTAAATTTTTAGAGGAATGACTTAACTAAATTTTTACAGATATTTTAAACTTTTGTGTATTTACAATAATATACTATCTATACTATTATATAAAGAGCAAGAAAATGTATGTTTGTGGAGGGTAATATCCAAAACTACTGAACTGATTAAAAAAAAAAAAATACTGATCAAAATCTACACAATCCTTGATTGTTATAGGCTATATTTAATTTTGATAAAATGAATTTCAGTTTAAAATCTGAGCATTTCAATTAAAATCCCCATAAAAGCTATAATAGAAATAAAAATAATGAAATATTAAAAAAATTAGTTGCTGCCAACATAAAACAAATTTTTGCATGTTCATTTTGTTTTTTAAATATCTTGACATGAAAAGAAAAGATATATATTTGCACATGAATTAAATCGAAATTCATGTCAAGCTTTGCGAAATGTTAAATTTACACGTTAAATCTGTCGTCATTATAGATTATTATTATTGTACTAAGCATTAATGTTTAAACAGATGTGTAAAAATAAATGGATTAAAAATAAATAAATAACTTACATGAAGCATTAAATGTTTTTTCAACATATAATACTAAAAGGTATAATTTATAATAAAGTTTATACACCTTATAAAAATACGCAAGCGAAGTGATGACGTCACTGACCGTCAGTAGGGCCAAGAAAAAGATTTTCTATGTTAATCATCCATTGAATTTTTTGTAAAAAATTATTAAAAATTGAGGAAAATTATTTCCCGATTTTAATCCGCAAATTTAGGTATAGATATGTATTAATTATTTTGGGCATGTGTTATATTAAATTTTTTGCTGTTAAATTGACAAAATTTTAAATTAAAAAACTGTAGAAAAGAACTTCCATTTTCAAATGTAAATGTAATGTTTCAAACTTCCATTTTCGAATGTAAACATCAGCATTTTATTTCAAAGGGTGATATTAGAGGAGTAGATCGAGACAGCACATTTCCTCCTTTGAAATAGACATCTAAATTTTTAATTGTTGCCTTTATTTTATTTTTTTCAAGCATAAAATGAAATATGCTTTCACGTGAAAAAAAAAAAAAATTAATAAATAAATAAATAAAATAAAATAAATAAATTTGTTTATGCATGTACTTACGGATAATACGTAAGTATCGTAATTTCGTGCACTTTTGCGATTCATATACATCAAGGTAGGGGTATCCATTGATTTTTTTTTTCGGGGGGGGGGGGGATTGTTCGGGGGAGTTATGTGTGCGATACTGATTGCAGCAAAAACGTGTTACATGCGTTCTCAGATTCATGCACAGCGAGGCAGGAGTGTCCAGTGATGTTTTATTTTGGTTTCCATGTGAGCGAAGCGAACATACGTACGTGATACTGATGGCTGCGAAAACGAGTTACATGCGTTCTCAGATTCATGCACAGCGAGGCAGGGGTCTCCAGTGATGTTTTTTTCTTTTGGTTTTCATGTGAGCGAAGCAAACATACGTGCGTGATACAGATGGCTGCGAAAACGAGTTATATGCGTTCTCAGATTCATGCACAGCGAGGCAGGAATGTCCAGTGATTTTTTTCTTCATGTGAGCGAAGCGAGCATACGTGCGTGATACTGATGACTGCAAAAACGAGTTACATTCGTTCTCAGATTCATGCACAGCGAGGCAGGGGTGTCCAGTGATTTTTTATTTTTGGTTTTCATGTGAGCGAAGCGAACATACGTGCGTGATACTGATGGCTGTGAAAACGAGTTATATGCGTTCTCAGAATCCTGCACAGCGAAGTAGGGGTGTCCAGTGATTTTTTTTTCATATGAGCGAAGCGAGCACACGTGCGTGATACTGATGACTGCAAAAACGAGTAACATTCGTTCTCAGATTCATGCACAGCGAGGCAGGGGTGTCCAGTGATGTTTTTTTTTTTTTGGTTTTCATGTGAGCAAAGCGAACATACGTGCGTGATACTGATGGCTGGGAAAACGAGTTATATGCGTTTTCAGATACCTGCACAGCAAGGTAGGGGTGTCCAGTGATTTTTTTTTTCATGTGCGCGATACTAATTGCTGTGAAAACGTGTTAGACGCGTCCTGAGTTTCATGCACAGAAAGGTTGGGGTGTCCAGTGATGATTTTTTTTCCTATGTGCGCGAAGCTTACACACGTGCATGATACAACACACGTTTACGTGTTTTCTCCTTTCATCTTTCGTTTTTTATTTCTTTATTTTTACTGGAAGGATCTAAATTCATAACAGGGGTTTCAGGTAGCAGGAGGCATTCTTACAAAAGAAAATATCTAATCAGCATTTTAAAGCATTTGGATGCCAAAAGAAAATATTAATATTTTATTAATATTTTTTTCACGTGAAAGCATATTTCATTTTATGCTTGAAATAATAAAATAAAGGCAACAATTAAAAATTTAGATGTATATTTCAAAGGTGGAAATGTGCTGTCTCGATCCACTCCTGATATTAGCTTAATAAATATACAAGTAATATGCTGATTAAAATGAAAATGATAAATATCCTATTTTAATTTGAAGTCAAATTTGTTTTTAAATGTCTAAATAAAGTAGCTATAAGATACTAATATGTTGCAGCGGAACAGATTTGATATGTCAACCTTGGCGGGGAAAAAATGATCTCCAAATTGTCTAGCGAATATATTTAATTATTTTCAAAAATAATGGTTATTTTATCAGCGTATATTGAGAGAGCAATCAATAATATGAAACGATATTTCGTACCATACATATTTCGAAAATATAAATATGGTATGTATATTTTTGTATTACGTTTTTGATCGCCAAACACAAAACAAGTAACTCGGACGCCAAGGGCGTCCGAGTTTTGAAATTTAAAATTAAAATTTTATCAATTTGACAGCAAAATAACTTAATCTAACACATGCACACAATAACTAATACATATTTATAAGACCTAAATATGGGTATTAAACTCGGGGAAAACTTTTCTTGATTTTTAATACTCTTTTACAAAAATTCCAAAGGATGGTTAACATAGGAAAACTTTTTCTTGGCCCCACAGATGGTTAGTGACGTCACACTTCGCTTGCGTATAGTCATGATATTTGAAGAGAAATTAATACTGCGCGAGATACGTAAGCGATCCTTAGTTCTCCAAAGACGAGATATCAAATCTGTTCCGAAAACTTCATAATAACCGTCAAGCAAGTGAGTATTGCTGGTGCAGTGAAAATCATTTTTTTTAATATTTCCCTCTCGAGCATTTCTAAAAATTAATAATTCAAAAATAATTTTCCTGAAATGTAAGCAATTATGTTTCCTTTTCCTATTGATTATAATAATTTATTTAAAAGTATTTGTTGACATTATAAGTGCTGAAGCTTGAACATAATCCTATTTTTTCAGTTATACGACTGTCACGTAATTTAGCGCATTTGGCGATTTACACACATGGTTACACCAGTTAATATTTGGTGGACCACAATTAACATTAAACGTTTTAACCAGTGAGTTCCACTGATGAACCAATGAATAAAAAATCCCTGATAGGCTACCTCTTTGAATCATGTTCCATTAAAGAATCAAGGAGACTTTACTCATTTAATTTTATTGCCTGCTTCTCCAGTCACTATATTTAAATGATTTTTTTTATTGAAAAATTGAGAAGTTTAAATTTCTTTGGCGACCATTTTCAGCAACAAACAGTTATGGCAAGTAGTGCAATATATACAGCACATACAGCCATTAGTGAAATGAAAATAACATTTAATTATTCGAGTTTCATTATGTTGATTAGAAACGTGTTTAAGCTATCTACACTGTCCCTAAGTGCTACAGGCTATAACAAATATTGATAAAATAAATTATTAATTCAAATTTTCAATATAAAAAAAAAAGAAAAAGAAAAAGAAAAAAAAACATAACTTTGATATCTGTTGTCCTTGACGATTTTTGTATTTGGCGATCGAAAACGTAATATGAAAATCTGTATATTTTCGTATGAAATATCAGATCTATGTTTTTGTAGTATATATTGTACTAATATTGTTTCATATTATTGATTGCTCTCTTAATATACATTATTAAATAACCATCAATTTTGGAAGAAATTAAATATATTCGTGAGATAACCTGGCAATCATTATTATTATTGTTTTCGCCATGGATGATAGATGTTAGAACCTTTCCCAAAACTTTTTAATAACCATCAAATAATTGAATACTTAAAAAAAAAAAAAAAAAAAAAAAAAAAAATCTGCCAAAATACCATAGTAAAATCATTCTTTTAAATATTTCGCTCTCGCGTGTTTTTATAAATGAGTATTTTAAAATTAATTTTCCTGAAATGTACGATCTCTACATTCTTTCTCTAATGATTATAATTTGTTTCAAATTTCACAATTATAGTTTGTTCACCAGTTTAAATATTAACGCTTAAGCATATTATAAAGTGTACTTTATAGTTAACGTTCAGCATTCAACAGAAAAGAATTAAAGCCAGTGTTGCTTTTTTTTATTTTTTATTTCACTATTTACTTTTAAATTCTGTTATATATATATATATATATATATTCTTTTTAAAAAAGAAACTAATCGGAGCAGATTTGATAATGTCCCTGCCGAAAAAAAAAAATAATAATAATAATAAGAAGGTCGCCATGTCAACTGGCAAACATATTTAATTCCTATCAAAATCATGGTTATTTTAATAACGTCCATTAAGGCTGCAGTCGATAATATGAAAAAATATTTTGTACAATATGTATTACAAAAATATACATTTGGAAGGTAAATTAAATATGTATTCGCATTGGAAATCTGCTATTGTATAGGACTTTTTTGGCGATATTTAAAATTTGGCACCGCGATAGCTAGGACGTATCACGCCAAGGTCTTTACGCTATTGTGATAACCTTCTAAATTCATCGTCAAAATCACAAAAACTATTAATGATCGCTATGGAGGACCATTACTAAAACACTAACCATATTGATTTCCGGACGTTAAATTTAAGAAAATAAAAAACACATAAGCTATTTATTTAATAACAATTAATATTTTAAAAACAAATAAATAATAATTATTATTATTATTAAAGCTATTATGACGTCAGTTTTATATTTTAAAAAATAATAAAAAATAAATCATGTCATAGGTTTCATTTTTCAATACATTTTATTCGCATGAGTAAAGAAATGTTTCCTTTTATGCAGAAAATAAATGAATAAATAGATAAACAGTAAGTAAAAATTGTCAACATTTAATTTTATTATCATCAGCTTGAAAATTTAATTTAAATAAATACTATTTTTAAAAAATCAGAAAAATTGCATGAAACGTAATTTTTTGAAAGTTCTATTAGGAATATAGAAAATATATGTTGCAAATATGCACGTATTTCTTTTTATAGAAAAGAGTTTCTAAACTTAACGTGTCATAGTTTATACTGTGCGTCAAACACAGACAGGCAAATTACTTCTTCTTTTAATATAGCTACCGTTTCGAAATTTGAAATTTAGCACTGAAATAGCTCAAATGTTCCTCGACAATGGCTTTACTTACACAATAGAGATAGTCATCTTAGTACATCGCAAAAATGGGGAAAAAAATATATATAAATAGCAATAAAAATTAACTTAAGAATTAATATATAAATAAGAAAAATGTCGTCATGGAGGTCTTTTAGCAATGCTGTATCTTATCTATTTACCTACACATTCATTTTTAATTCATATAATTTAAATTTTTCTACCTTTCGAAATTCCTTCTCCTTAGGATCTATTCTTTAGAATATGCCTAAAAAAGTCAAAATTTTATAAACAATTGTTAATATTGCCTCACAAACACATAAACTGATATATATATATATATATATTTTTTTTTTTTTTCTATATCAATTCATTTTTAGCTAAAATTTGTTCATCCGTGCGAAGCCGGACGGATCAGCGAGTTCTTCTAATAAATGAGTAAATAATTTAGAACAAAAATACAAAAATAATTAATGGATTTTTTTTCTTTATGAAGCTTTAAAATTTTATTTTTAGCATAGAATTCTGAGAAATATAAATACAAATAAAAAACTCCTTTAATTTCTTTACCGATAAAAATAACTACGTTTATTTCCTTAAAGAAAATTCATGAATTCAGTTTAAAAATTATTTTATTTCTTAGAAGAATAATTTAAAATAAAAAAGAAATCATTAGGTATTTCAAAATTTCATTTATCTTTATGTATATTCTTTCTTTCTTAAATAAATAAATAAATAAATATACAAATAAAATAAATAAAATAAAATAAATACGTTACGATCGATGTTACAAAAAAAAAAAAAAGAAAAGAAAAAAAAAAGAAAGAAACAGAATTCTACATTACTGAACCAAATAAATTGCAGGAATAATAAGAAACCGATAAACCGATAGACTTAATTCAAATTTAAAACGCAGGATATATGATTGCGCCCTAAAGATATATGCTTTTTGCATTAAAGAGAAATATTTTCTTAATTTTAGGCAATTTTATTTAAAGAGATTTTCCAAAAGAAGATATTTTTAAATAAAAATAAATGTATGAAAATATATAAAAAAATGTTTATGATAGAAAAACCAGAAATTTCGCCGAAAACAATGTTTTAGAAATAAATGTATATATATATATCTCTCTCCCTATATATATATATATATATATATATATATATATAAATAATTTCATATGTGCTTGTGTTTGAGAATAAGGCCTGCTCTAGGGTCCAAGGCCTGAGGGGGAGTGTCTTCCGTGGAGGTCTTAGCCCGTACTTACGCAAGTTTTGGAGAAAACCACGGAAAACTCCAAAAGGCTAGGGCGACGAGCCCGACCTGGAATCGTATCCAGCAACTCATATCTACCAACTTTGAGCGCAGAACCGCTCGGCCGCTGGTGGTCCTTATAGTTTCATATGTTTTATAAAATACACAATGTACAGTTGGTAACAAAAGTATCCGAACACTAGCAAAAATTCCTGTATAAAAAAAATAGAGTTAATACTGTTTTGTTAAATAAATCCTTGTCGAATCATGTTCTTAGTCAGTCTAAGAACATAATTCAACAAGAATTTATTTTTACCAACTTTTGTTACCAACCGTATCTAATATGGATTTTTATTTTATCCTTCTAATGTCACAATCGATGTACAGTCGGGAAAAAAAAAAAGCAACATCCGCTGTAATTTCGTTATTTATTGACGCAGGAACATCTAATAGACATAATTCAAAAGGAAATTAAATGCACTTTCTGAAAATGTCGTCGAAGTTTGAATTAGGGGTCATCTACATATTGAAATGAACGCCAACTTTGATTTTTTCAATAGCAACACCCAACTTCTTCAAATTCCAATTTCTGAGAGTCTGGCAGTGCGGAAAGGTATACTGTTTGTATACTTTATCTTTAGTATTTATAGAGTTATAATTAAAAATGTATTAGAGGTTATCTGTAAATGTAGAAAAATACAATTAAGATCCTATAAGAAATAGACAAAATTTTAATGTTTGACGCCTGAAATCTTTCATGAAAAAAAAGAATTATAAAAATTAGTGAAAACATTAACCTTTCTCCAGTTCCTTAATTATCCTTAATTCAATGTTTTAAATTTGTATATACTTCAGTACTTATTTAGATAATTTTAGGTCTATTTAAACATTACACTTGCGATTGGTCCAGACAGAAATCTTTGAAAAAAGTGCAATCTTTTAAGTAAAAGTGTCTATTATGGCTCTACTGATCACCAATAAAGCTTAAATTTTCTTTTATAGGTGTAACATAATACACGAAATGAAATAATATATATATATATATATATATATATATATATATATATATTAGGTGTACCGGAAAGTTATGTCGTTTTGAATTAATAAAATGAAACTGGAAATTTTTGTTTAACAGTGTTTATATGGTACTTTACAAATAACCATCTTATAAGTTACCTAAGAATATCTTAAATTTTATCCAGGATAAATTTCCGATGCCAGTATTTTAATTCAAAACTACAGAACTTTCCGGTACACCTAATATATATATACAACAACGCACAAACTAAATCTTTTCGGATAAATTATTGTAAGGGTTCATGAAGTAAATATTAAACAATTTTAATCGCGCTTACCATTTTCGGGTCAGTTGAACTCTTTCTAACTGCACGATTTGTTTTATAATTTATATGAAAATATAATTTCTTAATTAATCCTTTCGCGACTGCTGACATAGATTCACGCCATTTGAAAATCTGTAACTCTATCAGTGGGCGTTTCTTTCGTAATTTGTTTGTTACTTATTTCTTAAGTGTGTACCCAGTGTTCATATTTTTGCATTAAAATATACTATGGATGGAAATATATTGATTAGAAATAATAGAATTATACCGTATATACATTAGTAATATAATTGTGAATACAGAAAAATTGTTCTGAAATATTTTATTTTGAGAGAATAACACCGTAGGCGGATCTTACTGTCAAAAAGGCAAAATCCCGCGGTCACTAAGAGTGTTAAAATGTATCTATAAAAGTTAAAGTATATTTTTAAAAATATATAAAGTTAAAATATTTTAATAAAATTTTAAAGACTAAAGTAACTTTAAAATAATAATCCTCTCCCCTTAAAAATAAATAAATAAATAAATAAATAAATAAAGCAATATATGAAGCAAATGAATAAGCCTTTAACTATGACTTTTTTAACTGACATTTTTTACATTTAACCTATTTTTCTATTTAAAACAGTAAACCCCGCCTATTTAGTTAATTTTTTTCTTCTAGTGTTCGTTTAAAAGATTCAAAATTTATCACCAGTAATCGATGAAATAAATACCACTTGTGCATATTTTTGTCAACATAAAATAAGAGGTTTAAAACGAATACTCAATGTCACATTTATTTTTCTTTTCTTTTCTGTATTGTTTTGTTTTGAAGAACGATGAAGACGGGTCTGGTCTTCCTTAGAAAACAGGAATTCTTGATGCTAACACTAATGACTAAAAATCATCATTTTTGTTTCATTTCTTTGAGTTTGACGTTGTTGTTATATAATTTGACCTGTAGGTAAAAAATAATATTTTGTTTAATTTTCTTTGTTATTTTTTTTTAAGATTTGATTCGTTATCTCATGCAAAACTGTATAAGAGAACCCCCTAAACCACTCGAAAAGAAAGATTTATTTATATCTAGAAAACTAATAACTGGAATGAGCTGCAAATTTGCACACCCATATTCTTCAGCATTAGGATTCATTTTATGTAAAATTCAATATAGGTCATAATTCATAATTTTTATGAATATGAATTTATTAATATTTTTCAGAATTAAAAGTATTTTTTCAGAATCAGAAGTAATGATTGATTATGTTTGAGTTTCGTCACTGTATGTTATAAAAAAAAATATATATATTGATCAAGTTATTTTTTGTGAAGATATTAATAAAAGTTCGAAATATGAATTTAACATTAGCACCTTCAAAATTTGAACACTTATAACTCTGTGAAAAAATAAGTAAAATATACAAACAATATACTTTTTTGCGTTGTCCTGATCCCAGGAATTCAAATATAATATAAAAATGGGGTATTACCTTTGAAAAAAAAATCAAAGTTGGTGCGTGTTTTAATATGTATGCGACCCCCAATTCAAAATGTCACGTCATTTTCTGAAACTACTCACAATTCCCCGTCGAATGATACCTATTACGTTTTTCTACATCGATTAGCAATGAAGTTACGTTGAGTGTTACTTTTTTTTTTCTTTTTTTCCCGACTGTACATAACTTAATGAAAGGCAAAAATATTTATGATTCTGTTAATCTTTCTAAAAAAGTTACTTTGTTCTGAAGTTAAAAATATCTTATAGCAATAGTAATATTTTAAAATATACATTTTTGATATGCAAATGTGCCACTATATTATTGTAATAAAATTATAAATTTTATATTAAAATTCTCTATTAAAAATGTACATAATGAATAAATTATTCATATAAATTTGAGAAATTAAAAAAAAAAAATATTTATGTATCATAAAAGCGCATTTTAATTTCTTAGTGAACTATTTAGAAGAACTTTCCCTCCTTATTAAATACATTATACTTTATCTATATAAAATTTTATATAAATTATGCACGTAATTAATGGAGGAATTATTAATATAAATTTGAGAAAAAAAAATTGTATCATCAAAGCGCAATTTACTTTCTTAATAAAATAAACTGAATAATAGGTCCTTCCCTCTTCGCCTATTTAAAGGCATTATACCATCATATATTTATGTATAAGTCAAAATTTGTGCAATATTTAATTCAAATATTAGACCTATCAGTAATCAAATTAAATAAATGCAAGAATTTTAGATTTTTTTTTTAATTAATAAATGATTTTTGTAAAAAAATATATATTTGCATGGTAATGTATAAAGTAAAGTCAATTTCATAATTTTGTTCGTATGATATAGACCTAATTAACTAGTAATACTATTCTTTAAACTTTTTAGTTTTTATTTATAATATGATATAAAAAATAAGTAGCGATTCAATATTTTTGAAAATTCTTTTAAATATAGTGAACTGCGAAGCGTGTGTAGCGTGCTGGTATATATATATACTAGCAGGCAACGCCCGCTTCGCTGGTCCCTATTTTTAAATGAATCACTATAATGAATTCTCAAAATTGCATTAATTTTTATCACATGAAAAAAAGAGAAACAAAATCTGAGTAGGAAAAATGTCGCACCGGGTTCTCACTGCCTTCGGAAAAAATTCCCAAAATGCTCTAACTCTTATTTCTATTATTTTCCCACTTCGCCCTTCCCCCTCCTGTCTATCCTAATAATTTTACAAATTTGAAAATATCCGCAATCGATTTGTAAGTATCAAAAACCTCTATGCACCAGTTTTGAACGATATATCTCTATTTTTATTTTTTTACCGCTCTACTCCCCCCCCCCTTCCGCCCTCCCAATAATTTTAAAAATTCGAAAATATCCGCAATCGATTTGTAGGTATTGGAAACCTCTATGTACCAATTTTGAATGATCTAACTCTATTTTCTTTTTTTTTTTGCCCCTCTCCCCCCCTTCCCGGCCCTCCTAATAACTTTACACTTTCGAAAAAATCCCCATTCGACTTGCAGGCCTCTAAAATCTATCTGTACCGATTTTGAACGGCCTAACTGTATTTCTATTTGTTTTTGACCATAGCCCCCCCCTTCCCGCCCCACCTAATAATTTTAAAAATTCGAAAGTATCCGCAATCGATTTGTAAGTATCGAAAACATCTATATACCAATTTTGAACGATCTAACTCTATTTTTATTTTTTGCCCCCCTCTCCCCTCCCCCTTTCCCGGCCCTCTTAATAACTTTACACTTTCGAAAATATCCCCATTCGACTTGCAGGCATCTAAAACCTAACTGTACCAATTTTGAACGGCCTAACTGTATTTCTATTTGTTTTTGCCCCATACCCCCCCTTGCCGCCCCCCTTCCCGCCCCTCCTAATAATTTTACAAATTCGAAAATATCCGAAATCGATTTGTAGTTATCGAAAACGTCTATATACCAATTTTGAACGATCTAACTCTCTTTTTATTTTTTGCCCCCCCCCCCTCTCCCCCCCCCTGCTGCCCCACCTGGGGGCTGAATTTCTAAAATTCCAGAAATTGGTTTTTAGATACTTGCATTAGCTATATTTTAGAGCAAAAACTTCACGCATATCTATTTTTTTGTTTGAGATATATAGGATAATGCGAAATCACGTTTTTACGCATGTGAAATCACGTTTTGCCCCCCCGCCCCCCTTGGGGACCGAATTTTGAAAATTCCAGAAATTGGTTTTTTGACATTTGTATTAGCTATATTTTAAAGCAAAAATTTTACGGATATCTGTTTTTTTGTTTGAGATATGAAGGATTTTGTGAAATCACGTTTTGCCCCCCCTCCCCCCCCTTGGGGGGCGAATTTTGTAAAATCGCTTCTTAGTGGATGCCTACGTCATAGAAAGAACATTGTCACAAAATTTCATGCTTCTAGGTCCAGGGGTTTGGTCTGGGCGTTGATAGATCACCCCCTCACTCACTAACTCACTCAGGAAGTGTTCTTTTATATATATAGATATAATCTGAAGCAGTGCCTGTATGCTCCATTTTTTCTCCTTCAGTCATTTCACACAAATTTAATATTTTGGCCATAAAATAAGCATGTGATTTAAAAAGAAAGTTATTGGTTAGCAATAAAGAAAAAATGCTCAGGGTAAAATGTTGTACCCACTGAACAATATATAATAGTTTCGAAAATTCACAATCATAAATTAACAGTAAAAAATAAAATAAAATCTATTCATATAGGATATAGGATATAGCAAATGATGAAACATATCCTCACATAAGTACTAATCAAAAAACAAATAATAAAATTAAAATTTCGCACTGAAAAATATAAAAAAATGTCAACTAACTTGACAAGAAACGTTAAAATCTATTTCACAGAATAGGTTTAAAGTAATTAGTTACGCATTATTATATGTTACAGATGTAAGTCTATTAAATGTACATAAGCTAGTAAAATTGAATCATATTCTAACAAAATTTTTAATATATTAATTAAACCTTAACTAAAAATGACTGCTCTTTTTCCTTTAGAATCCTTAAAGTTTGGTTCTGCTTTTATTTCTATTTTCCAAGAATATATTATTTTTAAGCGTTATGAAACATGCAGTAAGAATCAGAAGTAAGATTTTTCTTAAACTTCGCATTTGCTTGGTTAGAAAATGCTTAAAAGATGCTGAATACAAAAGCATTTTATATTTCTGCACAAAATAAAAACGCAGTATACTTTTTCTGGCCGTACATTTTTTCATTACTCATTTTTCATATTTTATGGGTGCCTATAAAACATTGTACTTTGTGCCACAAAAGCGTAGTCGTATCAAAAGTTATTCCAAGTTTTCTTTAAAAAAGAATATTTCAATTTTATGTATTTTATTTTACTGACACGCAAATTTCATTTTTATATACACATTTTAATATGTATCGCAATTTTGTATTATTTAGTTTTATCCAATCTGGAAATGTATCTATAGGAATTTCACGGTAATGTATTTCAGTAATTAACCTTACAATATTTTAAAAGATATGTACTACTATTTGATTGTTTTCATAAAAATTTTATAAAAATAATAAATATTAAAAATAATAATCAGTAAATAAATAAAATATCGGATTAAATCTAACGATATCTGCATAACTATTAATTAATAAGAGAATAACTGCATTTATTTCAAAATTCTAAAATGATGAAAATGAATAACATAAAAAATAATATTAAGAGAAATATATATAGTGTGTCAAAAAGATATTAATGTAGTTTAATTCCTTAAGTATTAGAGATAAGTGAGTAATATAAATTGCTGCAGATATATTAAAAAAAATGGTACAAATAACAATATTAATAAAAAGTTCTTCCCTATAATTTTCAAAAAGCAACACATTTTGAAATTTTATGGAATTCCTTTTGACCCCCCCCCCTTTTTTTTTTTTGTCATTTAGAAAGTGTTTTTCATTTATATGCTAGAAAATCTTTACATAAAACAAAGCATTGTATAATTAAAATTGAAAGAATTATACTTAAGAGGTCGGTTCCTTTGGACAGCAGAAATATTAGTAAAAAATAAACATGATACGTGTTTGAAAATAACTTTTGAAAAATAATTATTTTTATAATTTGTTAATTTTAACAAGTGTTGAGAAAGGTTTTATTTCTCTATCACAGCTTTTGCAATGATTGGAAACGTTCATCTTTATTTACATTTTCTTGGAAATGTAAGAGTTAATTTGCACAAAGGATTACATGAAAATGACTTATCACATGAATATGCATGTGAATATCACGTGAATATCACATATATATGCACATGTAAAAAATAACCTATAACTATAATTACGAAAAATAATTTTGCTGGAAATTTTCATTCTTTTGAATATATATATAGTTATTATTAAAAATTTTATCACTACTTTTGGCGTAATTATGCTTATAATTAAAAAAAAAATAATTTTTAAAAGGTAATTGTTGGTTATTTCACATATTTATATCTAATAGTAAAGCTGATAATTTTTACTTAATTTCTGAATAATTCGCACAGATGTCGTGCACGAAAAATTATACATTGACAGTAAATTTGCTCTGACACTTTCAGAAAAAATAAAAATTGTAAAGTAAAAAATAAATAAAAATTGTAAATTTTGGTTGTAGATTTTTAGTATAATTTATTTTGTATAAATTGAAAAAATAATAATAATAATATTTCTTTTAATATATGTTATACGTTCCCGTGTACATTTCTTTAACTTTTGATCTTGAAAATGTTTGCAATTTCAAATTTGTTGATCGAAATACTACAATTTTCAAATTGAACATTGAAATTTATAGCAGAATAAACTTAGAATTTTTAGTAGTTTTTAAACAACAATATTATTATGGTTATTATAGGTACCGTTATTATTTTTAATATTACACATTAGCATCTACTGAAAAAAGAGTTTCCTTTTTTTTTTTTTTTTTTTTTTTTTTTTATATATAAACATCGACACTAAAATAAATACTATATTGAATGAAAACTGACTAACTAACAATTTCATATAGTAATTATCAATTTGGAGCAAAATTAAACATTTGAAACATTGTGTATCCTGTTACGTAAAATGCATTTAAACAATTAGCTTTCCCTTTCAAGAAATATATATATATATATATATATATATATATATATATATCTATATCTATATATTAATTTCATGGTTTTACGATACTTGATTACTATCTTACGCTTTAAAATATGTTTTTTTTTTTTTTTTTTTTTCAAATGTACGGATGTAATTCAGAAGCCTAACCATGTGCCACCTTAAATGTCAAAACCAGATCCACACGAGATGCCTACTACGTTGAATCTGTGTGACACTAAGAGCACTAAAAATCAACCTAATTGCATACTTAAAAGCAAAATAATAATAATAATAATAATAATAATAATAAAACGATTTCTTATTTATAATAAAACTTTGATCAATATTAAAAAGTTAAAATATTAAAATATGAAGTTCACATCGAACTTTCTAAAGAATTGTGTAGGTACATTTTATAAAACATCATTAATCATTTTCGAATAATATATAGAATGTAAGTGGATATACATTTTGCAACGATAATGCTTAGGCACTTAACATGACAAATAACATTCATTAAAAATATGTCAGTATTACTGCTGAATAAAAAACATCTCTTAGGATGTAGATTAATGATACTATTTCATTTTATGCAATATTTTTAATAGCTCCAATTGGAAAAGTTAACGATTTTTCTTCTTTTTCATAAATTCGAATTATCTAAATTGCCTTAACACAAAACGAAACGTCACATAAATCTAAATATCATGCAGATATATTACTTTCTTCTGTTGTATACGTAAATTTTTTAGATCATTAAAATGAATTGTTTATTATTCTGGTGATTTATAACTTTTCATTTTATTTAAATATAAATGCTATTTATCATTTTACGTTTTCTGAATATAGTATTTATTTTCAGAGATCTTTCTTTTTTACATGTATTTAATTATAAATCTATATTTTCAATAAATAATAATAATAATAATAATAATAATAACCGTTTGAAATACATCTTGTTAAATAAAATTACACTTATTTATTTTTATATTATTATTAATATTATTATTATTTTATAATATATTATAGTATTAAAAAATATAACTTCTAGCTCATGCTTATAATAATATGTTAAAAATTTAAATGAAATTAAACATGTACAATACAGATGCACAATATATCATATGTCCTTTCGACTATTCCTATTTGATTTTACTCTACATCGATAAACATACATTAGAAAATGTTTAGGCCCGCTGTACCCTGGTCGGTAGATAACCGGGTTTGTAAGTGGAAGATTGTGGGTTCGATACTCCCAGAGTCCGAAATGCTTCATTTACGCTAATGACGGCAGGTGAACAATAAGTCTGTCAATATCGCAAAGTCTTCTAAGTTCCATCAGAAATATAGCTCTGGGGATACTGGATCAAGCAACTACTCATCCCTGATCTAGATCAAAATTCGAGCTCTTATTTGCTGGTGCTGCCATCTATCGTCAGTTTGTGGAGCTGATATCGTACTTCCACCAGATGTGGTGCTCTTGTAAAACGGAAAACTCTTCCTCTTTCCATATATTTGGATATAACCACTACCAACGTTCGGAATTCCCTAGTGTCATAATTAATAACAATAAAAAATCGTTTCAAAATTTTTTTAGCCCACGAACTTTTCACATCAGGAAAACACCGTGTGAAACGACTAGTTACATTTGCATCTCCTTAATTTTTGTGCTGCTACATTCAAACAAGAGCTTATGAAAAAAATGGTAATTGGTCAAAATATTTCTTTTTTTAATGTATTTTAACTATTTGTGCAAGACACAATGTGCATAAGTAGACACAAGTATTCGCATTTTTTGCAGTGCACGTTATCCAACTAAGAAAGTTACAAAGTTCCAGCTAATTTATAAATTGTTATTAAAACTAATTAAAATTAATTAATTAATTAATTATTATTATTGTTATTATTTTGTAGGAACAACTGACCAAAATTTACGACAATCTAAATAATGCATATATGCGTACAAACTATAGGAATTATAACAATTAAAGGTCAAAGGAGTAGCTTTTTATTTTTTACTTTCTTCTATATGTAATATAGAGAAAGTATTGGATTCGCGAAAATTTTCGACCTCCGTTTTTTGACGGATCTACACGTTTTGGGATGTCCTGAACACGAATTGATAGTTTTTAGAAAATGTCTGTCTGTGTGTCTGTCTGTCTGTCTGTCTGTCTGTGTGTCTGTCTGTCTGTATCATTTTTTTGTGGACGCTGTATCTCACGAACATATGAATGAAATTTAACCAAACTTGGTATTTAGTTGCACCCTGACATGAACTGGTGCCCATTAGATTTGGGGATCAATAGCTCAACAGGTGGCGCTGTAATCGCATTTTATGCAAATTTTTAACATGGCAGCATAGGACAAAATTCCGTATAAATGGGCATAATGAGAGTTATTTTAAACTCGTGATTGTAAAATGAATTTGAATTATTGATGATAGTAGTAGTTAACTAGGAAAAAAAAAATTGTGCATGGGGGGGCATCGGTTCCCCCCTGGGGGGGAAGTACCCCCCCGGGGGGGTTAAATTTTGAAGATGGGTATCATTCGAAAGATCTCGTCAATACCTTTAAAACGAATGGTTGAACCATAAATCTGTGATAATTTAAAACAAAGTTATCGATTTTGTTTACTTTTAACAAAAAAAAAAACTTAGAAAAATAATCGTATTTTTTTTTTTTTTTTTTTTAACGAAATTTTACCAAACTTGGTATTTAGTTGGTCCCCGACATAAACTGTTGCTGATTATATTTGGGGATCAATAGCTCAACAGGTGGCGCTGTGATAGCATTTTATCTAAATTTTTAACATGGCAGCATAGGACAAAAATTCGTATAAATGTGCATAATAAGAGTTATTTTACACTTGTGTTTGTAAAATTAATATGAATTATTGATAATAGTAGTACGTAACTAGGAAAAAAATTTTGTGCATGGGGGGGCATCGCTTCCCCCCTGGGGGGGAAGTACCCCACCGGGGGGGGGGGGTAAATTTTGAAGATGGGTATCATTCGAAAGGTCTCGTCAATACCTTTAAAACGAATGGTTGAACTATAAATCTGTGATAATTTAAAACAAAGTTATCGATTTTTTTTACTTTTAACCAAAAAAAAAAAAAAAAAAAAACTTAGAAAAAAATTCTATTTTTTTTTTTTTTTTTTTTTTTAATATTGTTAGTGATTGAATATGTATTAATTTTCACAAAAAAAAAAAAAAAAAAAAAGGAAAAAAAAAATCTTTTTTTTTTTAAATATTGTTACTGATTGAATATGTATAGGAAAATATAGAAGAAAGTCTTGTGGTGGCCACAACATACTAGTTAAATAAGAAATAGTAAAGGAGACGAAAGAAGAATTTATTTATTTATTTATTTTACATAAATGTTAGTTTAAGTATATGTACATAAATATTATTAAATATAGTTACTAATTTCAGCTTTTTCAAAATTTAAATGTTCTCATTTTTTTCTCGTGATTAGGTTCTAGTAGAGGTATCACAGTTCAAATAAACTTATCATATCACATTAATTAAATTAAAATCTGATAAATCATAGTCAGTAATTTGTCGAAACTAATTTCAAATAAATATATAAATCATTTACTTCATTATTATCATACATTTTTTTTTATATAATAAAATCTACAGTATCTGATATATGTAACTTTGTCTTCTACAAGATATTTCTTCCCTGAACATATTTATAATATGTTTTTAACAGCTGTTATATTTTTATTACTAGTACACCTAAAGTAAGTTGAAAGACAATATTTTTGTTTCATCATTTTTCCTTCTCGTGCTATTTTCTGTAAATGTCTTGATGGAACAAGTGGCATTTAATGTCAGAACCATTTCCATGAATGATATTCCATGTTATTTTATCTAGTTATTTAATGTCCAGAGACTGTTTTATTTATAAAATTACGTAAGAAACAGCTATTTAAAAATTACTAGCGAGCTTCAAATGTGTATCGAATGACGTATTAAAAAAAAAAATTTAAACATAATTATCATCTGAAATATTGAAATTTTAAATTATTACAGCGCCATGAGACCTCAAAACGTGTAAGTCAGGTGAAATTTCGAATTCCATTATCTACGGTAGTCGGTCGAAATAGAAAAAGAAATATTTTTACCTTAAGTGTATTTGTGTCGTTTTGAAACTGACATCCTCTTTCGACAGATAAAATGTGAGGCGTGTAAAGATAAAATTTAATTTGCAATTAAAATGTAAATCTTTTGTTTATTGACCAAAATCGATGAAATTTGAACTGTAAGTTTGTTTTGTGGTGTTATGATTGTATACTAAGTAAAATGTGTAAAATTTGAAAAATTGAAGAAAATAGAAAATTGCAATTTTTAATCGCAGTACGAAACACGTAACCTCATTAAATACCAGATGTGTTTCTTTCCGTTGAAGACTGCTGTAGACTATCGTCTGCAAGCTAAGATTCTTGTGATTTGTTGCCAATATTTTTTTATAATTTAGTTAATTTTAAAAAATCTAATTGTCCGATCGATAAGCCGTTTAAACCATCGGATTAAGATAAAAAAGCCCTTTCCAATGGTATCTTGTTTGTAACAATACGACTGATATTTCTAATTTATTTTCCACTTTTTCCGTAAAAATGCCGCTTGTTAAGCATTTAATCATGAAATCTGGGTCATTTTTCGTTAGACAATGGTCGACATTTTAATTAATATCTTCGCTAATTAGGGTCGCATCGTTTAGCAAATTAGATAACCCAGATCTGCGATAAATTCTCGAAGTCCGTTCGAAGTCCGTGCGACCGTTAGCGGCGGCGTTTTTGCTGTTTCAAGCCGTTTCTCACAGACAGACACACAGACACACGCGTACAGATTTTAATAATATAAGGAGACTAGCGAGCTTCGCTTGCTAGCGGGTCAGTATTTTCAAATGCATCACTATAATTAATGAATCACTAACAGTAACTATTAGTCGTAAGAAAATAAATTTAAAAAAAAAATCATTTCTGATCGGGTAAAATGTCGTCACGGGTCCCCACTGCCTTCGGCAGCGCATTCCCGTGCGCGCTGCGCGTGCACAAGTTAAGGGATACACGCGCTGCGCGCGCGTATTCCTTCCCTGACCCTTCGTGCCCCCCCCCCAAAAAAAAAAAATCATTTCTGATCGGGTAAAAACTCACACCGGGTCCCCACTGCCTTCGGCAGCGCAGACCCATGCGCGCTGCGCGCAAATATTTCTTCTCAAATCAAATTTTTATTCTTAAGCAAAGAAAAGAAAAAAAAATCATTTCTCATGGGGACAAAGTCGGCCCGGGTACCCACTGCCTTCGGCAGCGCAGTCTCGTGCGCGCTGCACGCCCGCATTCCTTCCCTGACACTTCGTGCCCCCCCAAAAAAATCATTTCTGATCGGGTAAAAACTCACACCGGGTCCCCACTGCCTTCGGCAGCGCAGACCCATGCGCGCGCACGTGTGAAGGTATACGCACGCTGCGCGCACGTATTCCTTCTCGAATCAATTTTTTATTCTTAAGAAAAGAAAATTAAAAAATTATTTCTCATCGGTTAAAAAGTCGGACCGTGCCCCACTGCCTTCGGCAGCGCAGTCCCGTGCGCGCTGCGCACGCACATGTTAGGGGATACGCGCGCGGTGCACGCCTACTTCATCCCCACCCTTTCAGCCCCTTCTAATAAACCTACGTATACCAATTTTGAACGGTCTTACTCAATTAGCTGAGATGCAAAAGAACACCTAATCAGGACGCCTCAAAACGTGTAAATCTGCTGAAAACTTTCGATAATATAAAAGAAATTTAAAATATCTTTCGAATGATGTATTAAAAATAATTTAATCATGATTAGAAATTGAAATATTGAAATTTGAAAATATTACAGCGCCATCTGGTGGTAGAAATTTCTGTATTCCACTGTTCGATACCAAATCAACAAAGATTTCTAATGATGTATTACTTATGAAATTATTTTAATTAGTAGTTGAGATACAAAAGAAAACTGATTCAGGAGACCTCAAAACGTGTAAATCTGGTGAAATCTTGAATTCATTTTCGATAATGTAAAAGTACTTTAAAATGTGTATCGAATGACGCATTAAAAAAAAATTAATCATGATTAGAAATAGAAATATTGTAATTTAAAAATATTACAGCGCCATCTGGCGGTAGAAATTTCTGTAATCTACTGTTCGATTCCAACTCAACAAAGCTTTTAAATGATGCATTACTTAGGAAATTTTTTTAATTAGTAACTGAGACAAAAGTGAAACCCATTCAGGACACATCAAAACGTTTAAATCAGGAGAAATGTTGAAATATCGAATTTCTGTTATCTACTATTCAATTCCAAATTAACAAAGCTTTTAAATGATGTATTACTTATGAAATAATTTTAATTAGCAGCTGAGATACAAAAGAAAACCCATTCAGGAGACCTCAAAACGTGTAAATCAGGTGAAATCTCTAATTCCACTTTCGACACTGTAATTAGTAGCTGAGATACAAAAGAAAACCCATTCAGGAGACCTCAAAACGTGTAAATAAGCTGAAATCTCGAATTCCACTATTGCGATGCAAAAGAAAACCTAATCAGGTGACCTCAAAACGTGTAAATCGGGTGAAATCTCGAATTCCCCTTTCGATAATGTAATCGTACTTTAAAAGGTGTATAGATTGACATATTAAAAAAAAAAAAAAAAAATTAAACAAAATTAGAATTTTAAATATTGAAATTTTAAATTATTACAGCGCCATGACACCTCAAAACGTGTAAGTCAGGTGACATTTCGAATTCCGTTATCTACGGTGTTCGGTTAATGGAAGTAAATAGAAAAAGAAATATTTTTACCTTCAGTGTATTTGTGTCGTTTTGAAACTCGTATCCTCTTTCGACAGATAAAATGTCAGGCGTGTAAAATAAAATTTAATTTGCAATTAAAATGTAAATCTTTTGTTTTTTGACCAAAATCGATGAAATTTTTAATGCAAGTTTGTTTTGTGGTGTTAAGATTGTATACTAATTTAAATGTGGAAATTTTGAAAAATTGAAGAAAATAGAAAATTGCAATTTTTAATCGCAGTACAAAAACACGTGACCTCATTAAACACCAGATGTTTTTTCTTTCCGTTCAAGATCGTCTGCCAAGTTAAAATGCTTGTGATTTGTTGCCACCATTTTTTTTTAGTTTAGTTAATTAAAAAAATCTAATTGTCCGATCGATAAGCCGTTTACACCATCGGATTGAGAAAAAAAAGCCCTTTCCAATGGTATCTTGTTTGTAACAATACGACTGATATTTCTAATTTATTTTCCACTTTTTCCGTAAAAATGTCGCTTTTTAAGCGTTTAATCATGAATTCTGGGTCATTTTTCGGTAGACATGGGTCGACATTTTAATTAATATCTCCGCTAATTAGAGTCGCATCGCTTAGCGAATTATCGCGATGTCGACATGAAGAAATTCTGCGTCTGTCGACACCGGTTTCGAGTCGATGCGTCCATTAGCGCCGGAGCTTTTGCGATGACAAGGCATTTCTCACAGACAGACAGACAGACAGACAGACAGACAGATGCGTACAGATTTTAATAATATAAGGAGATAACATATGGTTTTATTGTTTTTACTGTACAATTTATAGCATTACAAATAAAAAT
The DNA here is from genome assembly GCA_963930645.1 of Salticus scenicus. NCBI lineage: Eukaryota > Metazoa > Arthropoda > Arachnida > Araneae > Salticidae > Salticus > Salticus scenicus. The sequence continues at coordinate 87,058,446 of OZ005649.1, read as the reverse complement.
ATTTTTTTTCTATTTTAAGTTAAAGTTGTGTCTATCTATCTATCTATCTATTCATCTATCTATCTATCTATCTATCTATCTATCTATCCATATATATATATATCATCTCTCTATAAATATAAATAACTAAGAGATTTTTGAGTCTGTTTATCTGTGTGTTGACGCAAGTTGCAACCAGCTATTCATACTTTAGTTAATTTTAAAAAATCTAATTTTCTAATCGATAAGTTAATTAAACCGACGGATTCAGAAAAACAAAATGCCCCTTTCATTTGGTACCATATTTGTAACGGAATAGATTAGATTTTTTAAATGTTAAATCTTTAAAAATGGATATTTCAATTTTTAATTGTTGTCAAAAAATAATTCCTTTTTTCTTTTTTCTTTTTTTTTTCCAACTTAAAATAAAATATGCTTTCACACGAATAATAATAATAATAATAAAATAATAATATTAATAATAATAAATAAATAAATATTAAATTTGCTCCTGCACATGAAAAATGGAAAATATGAAAATGGAGTATAATAATAATAATAAATAAATAAATAAATAAAAATAATATACCTAAATTTTAGATTTTTCCCCTTTTGTTTAAATAGTATGTTTTTGGCACGGATGAATCGCGCTTGGCATAAAAGCTAATTCAGCATTACATTAAAGAGCTTCACTTCTTGATAATCCGGGGATTTTTAAAAATTTTGACGCTGAAATAGATAGGACATTTTTCGCCAGGACTCCACTTTCGTAAAAGCCACTTTAAGCCAAGCAGCGCATAAAAAGTATAAATAAATTATAAACTATTGAAAAACAGAAAAGAAAGAAAAGGTTAGGTAAGGGAAACGAAAAGAAAAGAAACAACAACACCAAATAATAATCATAACATAAATTATGTATTTTTGTCTAAAGTGATGATAAAAATTCAAGAGTCGCGTCGCCAAGGAAAGCTACATTAAGGCTGTACCATGATCAAGTATACATATTTTATTATTTATTTTTCTATATATCAACTACTATTAACTAACTCAACTACTATTATAACCACAAAAATTAATTGTCTCATGCGATAGATGTAGCCGATCATAGAACATTGTAATATCATATTTGGTGTGGAATTTTTGTCATTTTATGGCTGATCAAATAAATCAAATAAATATAGAAAAAAAAGTGAAAGAAAATATTATGTACAACACGTATAGTGCTGTTCATACGTAACTAGGATTCAGATATAAAATGGCTACTTCAATTTTTCCTGATACTGTCCGTTTCGAAACTGTCATCTGATAAGCACCGAAATGGAAGTCCACTGGTAAGCTATTGTCACAGGCAATAGGGACAGACACCCGAGAGTCTTCAAATGAGTGGGTCACTGCCGAAGGCAGCGGGGAGCCAAAGCGGGCTTTAAAGCAATGTCATGATTTCTTGAATTTTTATTTTTGTTTGTAAAGCGTTATAGAAAAGAGTTTCCTTTAAATATAGTGAGCAGCGAAGCGAGAAAAGCCTTCGTTGATTCACTAAATTAATTGATTTCATAAATAAAAAATTGGTTTCGTTAACAAACTTTGATCTATTGGCACGCAGGCAGCATCAGGCCGAGTTTTGTACATTTCGAGTTTGATTTTAAAATTTTTCCCGCGTTCGGAATTCGGTTTGTCTCCGAACCGGGACTTTGCTAGTTAAAAATATGTTCGTCAATCACAAAATCTAAATAACTAATCGCAAATTAGTTCAGATTTTTATTTATTTATTTATTTATATTTATATTTATTTTTATGTATATTTATTTTTATGTATATTTATTTTTATTTTTTACTTTACATTTATTTTTTACAAATTGACCGTGTAAATTGAATAATTTTATATTATAAATTTGTTTACAATATCAATTAAAATTATTTAAAACCACAATTTCTTTTTTTAAAATATATATATATATATATGTATATATTAAGTCTTCATCACATGAATAATTAATATCTACAATATTTCTTGTTAAAGCTTTTGTCATGCAGGATAATTATTCATCTTAACAATCTTACCGATATAAAAAGAGTATCTACTTTTTACATTAAAGACATATTGAATTTTTTTTCAGATAGTTTGAGACTGTCTATATATATAAATATAAGATACATTTTAAATATAAGATGGAATAAAACTTGAATTTTTAATATATGACTAGAACAGGGAAACCTATGTGCAAATGCAGCTAAAGGAAATATAAAATCATAATAAATAAGCAAAATAACCAAGGATAGATGAAAATGAATCCCAAAACGCATGAGGGCCTTCTTCAAGGAAGCTCTCCCATGTAGGGAAGAAAATATGAGAAGTTTCTGACGAAATGTTGGCTATTTTAGCCAAAATATACGTTTCTGGCCCCCAACTTCTCACAGATGGAAGCAAGACCATACAGCAAAGGAATTTAATTAATACAAAGCATGAATTCATAAATGAAACATATAAGCAAATACATCAGAATAAAATACAAGAATATAAATAATACAAGAATATAAATATTAGTAAAAATAAGTACATACTGGACAAGCTCGAATAGTCAAAGGAAAATTGAAATCCCCCCTCCCCCCATCTTAAACATAGAGCCCGTTATGACGAAATTTTACTAATTATTTTTGTGTGTAATTTATTTACTTTTTTTTTTATTAAAACATGTGAAAAATATAAAAGTAATGATAATATCGAAAAATGTAAATTGTTTGTGAAACTGAATATTGTAACAGCGTAAATACAAAAATATACTCCAAAACAAAATTAAAAAGATTAAAATGACGGTACATAGGGCATTTCCACAAGACGTCACCAAAAAGAACAATAAATTGCTATCTTTGGTGGAAAAAAATAATTAATTAAATTTTAAAAAATGAGTTGTTCCCAAGTGTTAGATTAGATCTAAAGAGTTCGAAAAAAAAATAATGACACTATTTTTATTAAGTTTATTATTTAAGCTGAGTGTGAAAAGGAAAAAGAAGGGAATTGAAAGGAATCGATTGAGTATGTTGTGCAGAATGTTTACAGAAGTCCTGGTTGTTTCATTTTATTCATGTATCAGCAGTTCAGTTAGGGGAAAATAAAATTGCATTTAGGGAAATAAGTAATGTACGCACTTACTATTTTACAATATCTGTAATAAATAATGCTGTATAGTTTTTATTCTTGAAATTTGAAGTATGCATTGTTATTTATTTTCCATAAAACAAAAATGACTCGTGAGATTTATTTGGCTTTTATTATAGTTTTTCTCGTGATGTTTTTGAAAATCTGAATGGAAGCGGAAAACACTAATTCAAAAAAAAAAAATATATATATATATATATATATTATTATTATTATTAGTAATAATAATAATAATAATAAAGTGATGTTGATTGAATTAATATTAATAATACTGTTGAATTAATACGCGACTGAAAAAGTAGAGAATAGAATGCCACTTATGAAAAGGCTATCGGGAGCCAAATGGGGTTGTAATCAATACACCCTGAACATAATTCATAACATCTTTATAAAACCACTTATTAAATATGGAAGTAAAGTATCTTGGAAAGAGCTCAAACTAAAACCCTCACAATTATGACAGGTGCTGTTAAAACATCTCCTATACTGGGCATGCAGAAATAAACCAGAAATCTCCTCACATCACAAAAATTAAGTGACTTTCCTTGGTATAAAAAGGGCTTCAAAGAAGACAAATTAGATTATAGATAGAGAAATGAGCACGCTGAAAATACATGTGTCCCCAATCGAGAGTCGTCTAAAGTTACTAGATGAACTTGGCAATCCAGTAAATGCCCTTGATTTTATGGACATTGAAAATTATCAAGATAGGTAATCTATGCAAAAAAAAAAAATATGCACTGAATCCAATTCTAAGAAACACTTTGTTATGTGTATTAGATAAGAAATACCTAAGACAATGAATAGATCGGGGTCTTTACTGGTAGTTTCAAAATTAGATAAGACTGGAGCTGGTGTGTATAGTAAACTGTTTACGCATCACGCTTTCGTAGGAAAACGCATGTTTAGCTCTGACGGTGAAATTCACGCATCTCATTTGCAATGGAAAGCCATATATAACATATCAACTTTTTTACTAAGACCGTAATTTTCAAAAACCGTATTCTTTACAAAGACTGTAATAACAAGTACTCTGTATATACACCTAAGTTCAAATGAATTGATACTTGGTTTAAGTACGGTTATACATGACAAATAATTCAGTATGAGGGGGTTATGTTTTTCTCAACTCGCCATCTGAATATACTTTCTACAACCTTTAAAAATCCATTGTTGTTCCTAAATTTAATATTTATTCCAAGTTATTCGGACAACTTTTAGTTAGGTATTTTAATTAATCAGAATTTACTAGTTTCCATATATTATGAACCATGGAAGAACAAGTACTGCCAGAAAGACAGTAGCTTAATTAATCTAATCCTCATCGTTCGTTTAGTTATTTAATCCGATTCGTTAATAATTTAACGTTTACGATTTTTTTTTTCTAAATATCCTGTGGGACGTTGTATTTGTCGGCATTTGTATATTTCCATGAATGACGAAGAATTTTTTTTTTTCGCTTAAAGAAAGAAATAGTATTTTACATACAAATACGAGAAATAAAATTAACCTTATAGACAAACAGATATAATTCGTTAGAAAAAACGGTTGTGTTATATGCTGAGTATTATTGCTTTTTTTTTTTTAACTTTAAATTTTTAAAACTTAAAGCGTTGATTTAAGAAAACTTTAATATAATAATTATTGAAAATATCATTTAATTCGTGTAAACGATAATGTTTTATTTATTTTTTTGTTAAAGTGAGAAATGTTACATATTTACATATTACATACAAGCAACTAAAAATTATAAAATTTCTTTTATTCGTAATAACAGAAGAAAAAAATCTGATGTGGGCACCACATGACTTCCTTATACACTTTTAGAAATATACATAATGTTAAAAAATATTGTCACTGGACCCGAAACAGTTGGCTAAAAATATTTAAAAAAAAATGCATGCATACGTAAAAAAAAAAAATAAATAAATAAATAAAATTGTGCCTTGAGGGGACTCATTTTAAAATCCTTGGGGGGGGGGGACTCATGTCAAAGTTGGGCCTTGGGGGGCCTTATTTCAAAGTTGCACCTTGGGGGGACTCACGTCAAAGTTATGCCTTGGGGGGGACTCATGTCAAAGTTGTACCTTGGGGGGGACTCATGTGCCTTGGGGGGGGACTCATGTCAAAGTTGCGCCTTGGGGGGACTCATGTCAAAGTTGTGCCTTGGGGGGGGACTTCGGATCCGAAACAATTGGATAAAAGTGTTAAAAAATGCATTTTCACCGTGTTTCTGAACTATTCCGGAAGTTTCAAATCTCTAACTAGTCGGGAAGTTAGTTAAATAGATTTTCTGTTGAATCATATAAACGCTGCTAAAAGCAGCAATGACACGAAGCAATTGGCTAAAAATATTTAAAAAATGCATTGTCACCGTGTTCTGAGCTTTTCTGGAAGTTTTAAATGTCTAGCTAGTCGGGAAGTTAGTTAAAAATCGATTGCAAGATTTGTACTGGTAACGCTGCCGAAGGCAGCAGGTGTCGGAAACAGATGGCCAAAAATATTAAAAAAACGCATTGTAAACGTGTTCTGAGCTTTTCTGAAAGTTTCAAATGTCTAGCTAGTCGGGAAGTCAGTTAAATTGCAAGATTTGTCCAAACCGTTTTTGAGTTATTACCGTTTTTTGATACATTATGGCCAAAACCAATGTATTTTTGGTCATTATGAACCTAATTTTCCTAAATATCTCCAAAATGGAAAATCATACAAAGTCCAAAAAGGGAGGTGCAGAACTATATGTTATAACAAACCTATGTACCAATTCGCAACTTTCTACGTTCAACCGTTTTTGAGTTATTACCGTTTTTTGATACATTATGGCCAAAACCTATGTATTTTTGTCATTATGAACCTAATTTTCCTAAATATCTCCAAAACGGAAAATCATACAAAGTCCAAAACTGGAGGTGCACAACTAGATGTTATAACAAACCTATGTACCAATTCGCAACTTTCTACGTCCAACCGTTTTTGAGTTATGCGACATACACACACACACACACACAGACACACACACACACATACAGACGTCACGAAAAATCGTGTAAAATCGCTTATATCTCTAAAACGAGAGCTCGTGTTCAGACGACACTTGCAGGTGTACAACTATACATCATGACAGTCGCACGTATAAATTGGCAACATTCAGCGATCATTCGTTTTCGAGCAATGTGAAATACAAAATCCATTTCGCAAATCGGGATTACTATACTTCCTTATACTTTGTATAAGGAAGTAAAAAACAAAAAAAAAAACAAAAAAAAAAAGAAATGATTTATCTCTAAACGCTTTTGAGTTATAAAATGTTTTGTGAAAAAATAGATGTTTCGTAAAATCTAAAAATATGGATCGCTAATCCGTATTTTGTAAAAATGTTTATATGGTTCGAAAGAGGATTAAATGTCCTTTCCAAATATACCAGTTGTTAAGAAATGGAACAGTTACTCGGTCGTACAGGGCGTTTCAAAAAAGACAATTGAGAAAAAGAGAAATTTTCGACCCTTTTTAAAACTTTTTTTAAAAATATAAAAAATCCGTATTTAAAAAAAAAAATTGTACCGTAAGAATCGGTAATAAATGCTCTTTCTCGTGGTACAGGTGTATTTTTGATATTTCCAACAGATCGGCAGCGATTGCTTTAGAAAAACCTGCGAAATTTTTCTCTCTCTGCTTACTCTTTTGAGGAACGCGCTGAAGGGCGAAAATTACGATCCGCTCGATTTTTAATTAGGCATTGGTCGAAGTTTTCATTAATATCTCCGGAACTAATTAAAATTTTTAAATTAATTTTTCACTATGCACTCGGGCAGGCTTCTGAGCACCCGTATGTCAAATTTTGTAGTTCTGCATTCAGTAGGGGCTGAATGTATAGATGCTCAGACAGACAGACAAAGACATCTTCTTTTATTATTATAGACTAGCCGCCTTCGGCGACCAGCTGGTTCGCGATCCTTGAAAAATCCGACTTTATGAAACTCCTGCTCGGTGGAGCCTGCGGCGCCTTTTTCCCGTTTCAGATCTTACAACAGCTTATTGACATATAGTGAAAATAGCTTTATTTAAAAATTTAATCGCAGTAAATTCCCGATCGGTAGCCTGCGGCGCCCTCTTCCTGTTTGATTATCTGAAACAGCCTGTTCGCTCACAGTGTTACGATCCTTCAAAGTTCTGACTTTAGCAAAGTTCCGCTCGGTGGCGCCAGAACATACAACACCTTCCTCGCTCATTAGAATTTAAAATATTGAAATTTTAAAATATTACAGCATCATCTGGCGGTAGAAATTTCTGTTATCTACTGTTCAATTCTAAATCAACAAACCTTTCAAATGATGTATTACTTATGAAAATATTTTAATTAGTAGCTGAGATACAAAAGAAAACCTAAACAGGAGACCTTAAAACGTGTAAATCAGGTAAAATCTCGAATTCCACTTTTGATAATATAAAAGAACGTTAAAATATCTTTCGAATGATGTATTAAAAATAATTTAATCATAATTAGAATTTGAAATAATGAAATTTTAAAATATTACAGCGCCATCTGGCGGTAGAAATTTCTGTAATCTACTGTTCAATTCCAAATCAACAAAGCTTTTAAATGATGTATTACTTATGACATTATTTTAATTAGTAGCTGAGATACAAAAGAAAACCGATTCAGGACACCTCAAAACATGTAAATTGGTTGAAATCTCGAATACCACTTTTGATAATATAAAAGTATTTCAAAATGTCTTTCGAATGAAGTATTAAAAATAATTTAACCAGAATTAAAATATAAGAATAAAATTTTATTTGCAATTAAATGTAAATTAAAATGCAATTTTTCTTTTTTATTATTCTCCTAAATATTTTTTTTATTATTATTCTCTCTCAGTAATCAGACTTATCCATGGTTTTCTCCGAAACTTGCATAATTCCGGGCTTATATAACGTAAAAAATCCTTAGTACGATGTGTGAGCAGAAATTGGAATTCGAAACTCTGCAAAATATTAAAGAATAAAGGTGTTCTGGGTATTCCGTTGTTTTCTCCGAAACTCCCGTTCCTTTTCTACACCTTTGCCCCCTTCGCCCCCCCTCCCCCCTTTCCATCGTTAATAATTTTACATTCTAAAATATCCGCAATCGATTTACATTGCCTTAAAATCTAAATATGCCAGCCAATTTCAAACGCTGTAACTCCTTTTTTTTTTTTTTTTTGCCCCTTTCCCCCCCTACCTCAAGCCCTCCCTAATAAATGTACTCTTTCAAAAATATTCACAATCGGATTATCAGGCATTAAAACCAAATACTACGAAATTTCAGCGGCATATCTGCAAAATATAAAAGAAAACTTAATCTTTTTCCAATAAATATGTAATTTTTTTGTTTATTGATATATTTTCATGAAAATTGAACAGTAGCTTTATAATATGCTGTCTAGGCCGAATATAAATTCAAATGTAATGTGAATGAAAATTAGAAAAAGTTAGAAAATTGCAATTTCCCCCCGCACTATAAAACATGTGGCATCTTAATTGATTACAATCATTTCCTTTTTCATCCAGACAGTTGTCTGCGATCTGTTTTCATGGCAGACAATTGAAATGATGTTGCCATCTAAATTTTATACTTTAGTTAATTTTAAAAAATCTAATTGTAGTATCAATAACCTGCTTGCACTCTTAGATTCGGAAAAAATTCCCCTTTCATTTGGTAGCAAATTCGTAACGATCGGACTAATATTTCTAATTTATTTTCCACTTTTTCTGCTTTTAACTCCGTTAAAATATCTATTTTTATGCAATCGCGGTGAATTCTCAGTCATTGAGAACGCTTTTTCATTAGACATAGGTCAACATTTTAATTAATATCTCCGGAACTAATTAAAATTTTTAAATTTTTTTTCCACTATGCACTAGGGCAGGCTTCTGAGCACCCGTATGTCAAATATTGTAGTTCTGCGTTCAATAGGGGCTGAACGTATAGATGCTCAGACAGAGAGACAGACATCTTCTTTTATTATTATAGATAGATATAAAAATCAATAATGAAAATTTTCTCACCACGATAAGTCCCGAAATAATACTCGAAATCGAACCAAATTTGGACAGTGAACTGATCTTATAAATATCTTGGATGAGTTCGTTAACCAAGTTCCTCCGACTTTTTATTTTCAAGTGGCAGCCACTTGAAAATTTCAAACCCACATTGTAAAAGGCATATTTAAAGCAAGATTTGCTTGAATTTTTATGTAAATCTAGACTACATAAAGGTCTAAATGAACTTTATTAATGAAATTTATCTGCCATTTTTAATATAGTGGCTGATATCTTAAGTTAAGTGGGGCCACTTGAAATCAGGCTACCACTTGAAAATTTAAAATCACGATAACTTCTGAAATAATACTCCAAATCAAACCAAATTTGGACAGCGTCTTAACTTGTGTTATGAATATCTTGGATGAGTTTCTTAACCAAGTTGCACCACCATTTTGTTTTCAAGTGGAGACCACTTGAAATTTTCAAATTCAAATTATAGAAACAGGGTGGCTAGCAGTCAGGGAAAATCAAAGAATCAGGGAAAAGTCAGGGAATTTAGAAAATCTGGAAAAGTCAGGGAATTTCCTTTAAAGTCAGGGAATTTTAACAAATTTTGTGAAAATAAGCTATATTAATCCTTAAATTATTAATGATATTTTAAATCACTAAATTTTTTGCTAGTGTCGTGAAATTTTCATCGAAAATAAACGTGAGAGTCAGGGGAAAATGGAGGAAAATCTCGAAAAATAGTCAGGGAAAAGTCAGGGAATTTGAAAAAGTTTAAATGCTAGCCACCCTGAAAAAGCATATTCCGAATTTATTTGAATTTTAATGATACATAGACTATATAAGTGTCTCAATGAAGTTTATTAATGAACGTTTCTGCCAAAAGTGGCGGATATCTTAAGTTAAGCAGGGCCACTTGAAATCAAGCTACCACTTGAAAATTTAAAATCCCGATAACTTCCGAAAAAATACTCCAAATCGAACCAAATTTGGACAATGTCTTAACTTGTGTTAAGAATTTCTTGGATGAGTTCGTTAACGAAGTTGCTCCAACTTTTTGTTTTCAAGTGGCAGCCACTTGAATATTTCTAACCCACATTGTAAAAAGCGTATTTAAAGCAAGATTTGCTTGAATTTTTGTGTAAATCTAGACTACATAAGGGTCTAAATGAAATTTATCTGCGATTTTTAATAAAGTGGCGGATATCTTAAGTAGGATCACTTGAAATGAGGCTTCCACTTGAAAATTTAAAATAACGATAACTTCCGAAATAATGCTCCAAATCGAACCAAATTTGGACAGCGTCTTAACTTGTGTGATGGATATCTTGGATGAGTTTCTTAACCAAGTTGCTCCACCATTTTGTTTTCAAGTGGAGACCACTTGATATTTTCAAATTCAAATTGTAAAAAGCACATTCCGAATTTGTTTGAATTTTGATGTATACATAGACTGTATAAGTGTCTCAATGAAGTTTATTAATGAACTATGAATTTTCTCGCCAAAAATCGCCAAGTGTAAAAGTCGCCAAATTTGGCGCCAAATCCACTACTTGCCATATTGGAGCTTTTTAATGCGTTTTTAAGGGAAAATTAGGCTATTTTAATATTAAAACAAACTATAAATGCAGAAAATTAACATTTAATCAACTTACTAAGCCTCTTTGAAAGAATTTCTCCAAAAAAAAAAAAAAAAAAAAAAAAAAAAAAAAGAATTATTTTTAAATTTACAACAATATCTTAGATTAATTAGTTCACTAAGCAACTTTCTCTGCCATTTTGATCCAAGTGGCAGCCACTTAATTTTTCAACACGATGACTTTTGAGATTCTGAATTAATTCCAACTATATATTTGTACAGTAGTCTTATCTCACAAATGCATTTAATATATTTGACAACTTGGCCCATCATCTTGTTTTCAAGCGCCAGCCACTTGAAAATTTTAAATTCACATAAAAAGGTATTTATGGACCGATTTGCTTAAAACTCCATGTGTAGATAGCCTACATCAATATTTCTACTAATTCGTTAATAATTTGTATCTGCCATTTTTAAACAAAATGACGCTACTTGATAAGGAAAAAGAAATCAATCTACCCTTCCGAATAAGCCGGAAGGACTTGTTTAATTTTGTTATAATTTGTAATGTTTTAACTAGATAAAACAACAGTATGAAAAAGTAAATCATACTTTAAAGTACTAGTTTACAAAGTTAATGAAACACCCTGACTTTATTAGGTTGATTTCTTTAGAAATCGACCTATTCCAATCACTTCGTTTATCTATCTATCTATCTATAATGAAAATTTTGTCATCACGATAACTCCCGAAATAATACTCCAAATCGAACCAAATTTGGACAGTGAACTAATCTTATAAATATCTTGGATGAGTTTGTTAACCAAGTTGCTCCGACTTTTTCTTTTCAAGTGGCAGCCACTTGAAAATTTCAAACCGACATTGTAAAAAGCATATTTAAAGCAAGATTTGCTTGAATTTTGATGTAAATACAGGTCACATAAGGGTCTCGATGAAGTTTATTAATGAAGTTTATCCGCCATTTTTAATAAAGTGGCAGATATTATAAGTTAAGCGGGACCACTTGAAATCAGGCTACCACTTGAAAATTTAAAATCACTGTAACTTTCGAAATAATACTCCAAATCGAACTAAATTTAGACAGTGTCTTAACTTATCTTATAAATATCTTATCTGAGTTTATTAACCAAGTTGCTCCGCCATTTTGTTTTCAAGTGGAGACCACTTGAAAATTTCAAATTCAAATTGTAAAAAGCGTATTCCGAATTTGCTTGAAATTTGATGTAAATATAGACCACATAAGGGTCTCAATGATGTTTATTAATGAAATTTATCCGTCATTTTTAATAAAGTGGTAGATATCTTAAGTTAGGTGGGGCCACTTGAAATCACACAACCACTTGAAAATTTAAAATCACAATAACTTCTGAAATAATACTCCAAATCGAACCAAATTTGGACAGTGATATTATCATATAATTATCTTGAATGTGTTCAATGGGCAACTTGTCCCGACATCTTGTTTTTCGAAGTTACAGCCACTTGAAATCACACTGCTGCTTGAAAATATGCCATCATGATAACTTTTAAAATACTAAACTGATTCAAACAAGAGTTAGATAGTAAACTTATGGTTCAAATAACTAGGATAAGTTCACTTGGTGACTTGATCCGCAATTTTATTTCCAAGTGGCGGTCACTTGAAAATTTGTCATTATGTCTAATGAAGTATGCCAAATTTTCTGAAAATGTTTTTGCTCTGGGTGTAATACCGTGTTATAATTTAAAAAATGCAATTTTTTTTTGCAATGTTAAAAAAAAAAAAAAAAAAAAAAAAAAAAAAAAAAAAAAACATTGCATTTCCATGAATATATATGGTAGTCTCTTAAAAATTTATACAGATAATGAGAAATTTCCTCTTAATCACATGCTACAGCCAAAATGCATTTCAAGCAGTACTTTTTACAGGGTAATTCAAAACATGTTTATTTTTCTTTAACATTTTTTTAGTCCCCCTTTCCTTTTCAGGACACAACTTTTGCCGAAATATATGTTGTATAACGTGTTCTTTACCGTACCAAAGTTTCAAGATGATTCAAAAAGCTTTTCTAGATATTTCATATTTGACAAAATGTCTAAATTCGAAAGTGTCCAAATACTTATTGGTAGGTAGTGTACAGATATTATGGTGGCATCGCAAAATTGCAGATTGAAAAAAAAAATAAATAAAAAATAGGTGCACATGACCTGTTGTACTAAAAAAAAAAAAAAAAAAAAATCACTGGACACCTCTACCTCGCTGTGTATGAATCTGAATACGCATGTAACTGGTACTATTCTTGTATTTTTACTTTATTCGCGCAAGTGGGAAGATACCTTTTCAAGTGACAACATAATACAAACTTCAAAATACCAAACTTTAATTTTCTGCAGTTATTCTTTTTAAGTTATGCTGATAACATATATACATAAAAATCAACCGCTAAAAATTGGACTTTCATATTCAGTGTACCAATAAACAGGATGCTAAAAAAAAAAAAAAAAAAAAAAAAAGCTAAAACATCAAAATAAACTTTTAACGTCAAAATACACTTTATTTATTGAATGGATATGAAAAAATTATTTTCCTTTGTAAACAGTTGTCGTCGGTATAATAAAATGCAAAGCACTTCCATCAGTTTCATTCAATTAGAAAAGAACGTTTTAATTTTGAGTAGCGATTTATCTTGTTCATAAGCTGCATGCACATCACATTGTTTACTTAAATTTAATTTTATAATGTAAACACCTAACACAAAATGAAATAAGCTGCCAGCAATTTCCATGTATAGCCCCAATATATCCAAATACTTTAGGTAGCCCTTTAAATGAATAACGAATTATTTTCATACCACAATCTACACAAAACATGCTTTTATACGTATAAAAAATATGTCCATTTCATTTTGTTTAGAGTAGCTTATAAATGGTTAGTATACTGTACTTACCAGAAATTTCAGCATAATATATTTGAATTCTCTTGTATGTCCCTGTATCCGAAACATTTGCTTGACCTCATGCCTCATGTAAAAGTTCAATGTAACATCAGTCTATGATACAGATTTAGAATACCAAGTTTGGATTTCCTGCTACTATTTGTTCGTGAGATATGCTGATAAGAGATACACATGCAGACACACTGATTGATAGGCGCACACACAAACACAAACCAACTACTAAAAATATGATTTTCGGATTCAGGGGACCTCAAAACGTGTAAATATAACAAAAACTCAATTTCAAAAATTTGATCCCAAATCAGTACTTTCTCTACCATATATATATATATATATGGGTGAGAGAAAGTAGAATAATCTCTGGTTACATCTAACTTCATCTGCATGAATCAGTATATGCATGAAATTCTATGCAGCAACAGTTACAAAATATAACACCTTTTCTTCCAAAAAATAGGTCTATCATTTGCTGCAACCATTCTAATTTTCTCTTTCAGAAAACACTTGTACTTTACAAAAATAGTTTTTATCCAATCACTGCTATTAACAGCCATCCTTAAATTTAAAAATTAATAAACTATGGAGAAAGTAAGATTAAATAATAACAAAATGGAAAAATACATCATACATAGAATTATACTTCAACGGTAAGAGCAGGTTATGAAAGATAAACAGAAAGAGGTTTGTTAAAGACACTAGAGCGATATCGTTATCGGGAACAATTTTAGGAAATCTCCACAACGATATTTGGCGATTTTTTGTTGGCGATTATGGCTAAATCCTAAATCTAAAAATCCTAAATGATAAAATCATAATCTAAATCATAAATCATAAAACATAAAATCATAAAACCAAAATAAACAGCCTATAGGCTGCCATATTATATTGCAAACAGTCCAGAACGATATCGTTATCGTTCAAAACAGCGCGAAAGAAAAATCGCCAAATTCAGCTTTGAGGGTATACTAAAGTTATACCAAAATAAAATAGAATAAAATAAAAATCCATCACTAAATCCACTGCAAAATTAATTCAAAAATCCCTAAGAGGTTCTATATTAAAGCTATACCCAATGCAAGGAATGGTGGATTTTTTATTTGGCGATAAAAAAAAAGGTATATTTTTATGATAAATATTTGAAAAGATTATGAATTAATCCCTCTCGATAATTCATAATTCATAATAAGAGACCAATTCATAATCTTTTCATCAAATATTTATCATAAAAATATACCCCTTTTTATCGCCAAATAAAAAAATTCACCGATCCTTGCAGGGAACAACTATAGTATTTCCCCACAGCTGAATTTGGCGATTTATTTTTGGCGATTATGGCTAAATCATAAATCTAAAAATCATATATCACAAATGATAAAATCATAAGCTAAATTATAAATCATAAAATCATAAATCCAAAATAAATAGCATGCAGGCTGCCATATTATATCGCAAACAGTCCAGAACGACATCGTTATCGTTCAAATCGGCGCCAATGAAAAATCGCCAAATTCAGCTGTGGGGAAATACTATAGTTGTACCCCAATAACTGATTTTTAAATTCCAGATTTATTAAATAAAAGTTGAGACCATCATTTAGAAGACAAAATTAGTTTTATTCAAAAATACTGAAAAAATTCAAGATATAGCATTAGAAATTAAAAATGTTTCTGTCAAAATTATCTCACTTTTATTTTGAAATAAGTTTTCAGAGATCATGAATTTGGATGAACAAAATTTCAGAAAATGTGTGTCATTTCGTACTTCTTGGCACATTTGCCCGCTTACTTGGCTTGGCTTTTTTATCATTCTTTGAGTTTCCTTTGCTGGCATTTTTTAATTGTGGAATTTTCTTTACTCTTCTGTCACGTTTTTTTGCAGCTGGCTTCATTTTCAAAGCTCCTCTATTTTTTTCTGCTTTCTTAATTTTAAACTTTCCATCACCACTCATTTGATCAAACAATCCATCTGCAACACCTTTTTGCAAAAATTTCTTGATGTGGGGTTTAATTCTGTTTATATTCACTTGAAAATTTTCTCCCACATACTTGCTTATTTCCTCGGCTGATGTCCCATTACGCTTTCTTAAACTTCTAAAGGAATCCAGAACCATCTCAGAAACCGGTGGATGATCTAGAGTTTTTCTTGCAGAAATTTTTATACTGCCGTTTTTGTTCCCATCGATATTGCTATTAACTTTCTCCACAGGATTTTGATTATTTTCTGTTTCTTGTTCTGCATTATTTTCGGATTTATCCTTTCCAACGGGTTTTCTTTTAGCACTGTTATTTCGATTAACAACAGATGCATTATCGAGTGGCTCATTCTCATTTTCGGATCTTTCTTCTGCAGTAATTTTTCTTTTACGATTTTTTCGAATCACTTTCTCAGAATCGTTAGAATTTTCTTCATCATTCTTAGAACTGGAATCATCTTTCGCTTTCTGAGCAATGGCTTTTCCGGGCTTCATATTTTTTGCATTCTCTGGTTTTTTGCTTAGAGCGACTTCTTTTGTTTTCTTCAGATTTTTTCTTCCGATACTTTTTTCTGAAACGGAACAATCAGCATTTTCATTGAGAGGTCGATTTGTTAGTTCTTGTATGCTTGTTATTTCGATATCTTGAGAATTCATGGCGATGAGAGGTCGATTTGTTAGTTCTTGTATGCTTGTTATTTCGATATCTTGAGAATTCATGGCTTAGTTATGCAAGAATTTTTTAGAAATTTTTTCATTCAAATAATAAGTGAAAAATGGTTTGTATTTGAGCCGTTGTAATTAAATCAGATTCTAACAGATAAAAAATTATTCTAAAGATTTTTTAACTAAAAATTCTCGTGAATGCTCGTGTATTTATTTTATTTTATTTTATTATTTTTTTCTTTTCACGTTATGAACTATATATTTTATTTATTTATTTATTTAGATAATTAACTCATAACTCATCTCAAAAGAAAAATAGCTCAATAATTTTTTTGAAATGTATAATGTATAAAGTACGGAGCAAAAAAAAATGAGACTTTTAAAGATTTGCATTTTTGGTGATTCTCTTTACCAACTTTAATTTCAAAGTTGTCATGCGGCAAATAAACTACGGAACATTATATATATAAAATCGTTCTTCCTGAGTGAGTGAGGGGGTGATTCATCATCGCCCAGACCAAACCCCTCGACCTAGAAGCATGAAATTTCGTGACAATGTTCTTTCTATGACGTAGGCATCCACTAAGAAGCGATTTTACAAAATTCGCCCTCCAAGGGGGGAGGGGGGGCAAAACGTGATTTCACTAAATCCTTCATATCTCAAACAAAAAAACAGATATCCATAAAATTTTTGCTTTAAAATATAGCTAATACAAATGTCTAAAAACCAATTTCTGGAATTTTCCAAATTCGGTCCCCAAGGGGGGGCGGGTGGGGGCAAAACGTGATTTCACATGCGTAAAACGTGATTTCGCATAATCCTATATATCTCAAACAAAAAAATAGATTTACGTGAAATTTTTGCCCTAAAATATAGCTAATGCAAATATCTAAAAACCAATTTCTGGAATTTTAGAAATTCAGCCCCCAGGTGGGGCAGCAGGGGGGGGGAAGGGGGCTAAGGGGCAAAAACAAATAGAAATACAGTTAGGGCGTTCAAAATTGGTACAGATAGGTTTTAGAGGCCTGGAAGTCGAATGAGGATATTTTCGATTGTGTAAATTTATTAGGAGGGGCATGAAGGGGGGGCAAAAAATAAAAATAGAGTTAGATCGTTCAAAATTGATATATAGAGGTTTTCGATACCTACAAATCGATTGCGGATATTTTCGAAGTTGTAAAATTATTAGGAGGGGCGGAAAGGGGGGTTATGGGGCAAAAACAAATAGAAATGCAGTTACGCCGTTCAAATTTTTTACAGATAGGTTTTCGAGGCCTGCAAGTCGAATGGGGATATTTTCGAAAGTGTAAAGTTATTAGGAGGGCCGGGAAGGTGGGGGGGGAGAGGGGGGGCAAAAAAAATAAAAATAGAGTTAGATCGTTCAAAATTGGTATATAGAGGTTTTCGATACGTACAAATCGATTGCGGATATTTTCTGAGTTGTAAAATTATTAGGTGGGGCGGGAAGGGGGGTGGAGCGGTAAGGGGGGGGCTATGGGCAAAAACAAATAGAAATACAGTTAGGCCGTTCAAAATTGGTACATATAGGTTTTAGAGGCCTGCAAGTCGAATGGGGATATTTTCGAAAGTGTAAAGTTATTAGGAGGGTCGGGAAGTTGGGGGGGAGCGGAGGGGCAAAAAAGTAAAATAGAGTTAGATCATTCAAAATTGGTACATAGATGTTTTTGATACCTACAAATCGATTGCGGATATTTTCGAATTTTTTAAATTATTGGGAGGGGCGGGAAGGGGGGAACGGAGGGGCCAAAAAATAAAAATAGAGATAGATAGTTCAAAACTGGTGCATAGTGGTTTTTGATACCTACAAATCGATTGCGGATATTTTCGAATTTGTAAAATTATTAGGATAGACGGGAGGGGGGGTGAAGGGGGAAAATAATAGAAATAAGAGTTAGAGCATTTTGGGAATTTTTTCCGAAGGCAGTGAGAACCCGGTGAGACATTTTTCCTAATCAGATTTTGTTTCTCTTTTCTTTTCACGTGATAAAAATGAATGCAATTTTGAGAATTCAGTAATTAGAGTGATTCATTTAAAAATAGGGACCAGCGAAGCGGGCGTTGCCTGCTAGTTAATGTATATAAATCGAATTAGTACCACTTGCGCGATTAAAATTTGCGCAAAAGAGTGGAAAATTCCCATTTGCGCGACCGGAAATAGCAGGACTGGGCGTGCAGGCGATTTCTTCCTTTTTGACTTCATAAACTGAGAACGCCTTGAACTCGATTCCGCGGCAATCACTACCACGAACGTAAAAACCAAAAAAACATCACTGGACACCCCTACTCCGCTGTGCATGAATCTGAGAACGCTTGTAGCTCGGTTCCGCAGCAATCATTACTACGCCCGTAAAAAAAAACAAAAAAAAAAAACCATCACTGGACACCCCTACTCCGCTTTGCATGAATCTGAGAACGCCTGTAGCTCGGTTCCGCGGCAATCATTACTACGCCCGTAAAAAAAAAAAAAAAAAAAAAAAAAAAAAAAAAAAAAAAGAAAAAAAAAAAGGAAAAAAAAAAAAAAAAAAAAAAAACATCACTAGACCAAAGATCTTTCAATACGTGTCTATTAGAAGTTCTTTGATTACACACCCCTAGCTTGCTGTGCATGAATCTGAAAACGCTGGTAACTCGCTTTCGCAACAATCAGTATCACACGCACGTACATACGCTTCGCGCACATGAAAAAAAAAAAAAATCCCTGGACATTTACATGGCTGTGTATGAATCTGAGAACGCATGTAACTCGTACTATTCTTGTATTTTTACTTTGTTCGCGCAAATGGGATGAAAAATCGCGCAAATGGGAATTTTTCACCACTTCGCGCAAATGGGAATCGCGCATATGGGAAGACACCATACAGATAAGCTTTTTTGTTTAAAAAAAAAAAAAAAAATATATTTTGTTTTACTTCAGTGAAGAAGTATGTCCAGGCAAGAACGAGATAGAAATAAACTTGAAACGTTAATGAGCATATGTATTAATGATATCCGAAAACTGATAAAAATGACTAAAAAGAGCAGAACTAAAATTTTTCTTATGAAAAAACGTCTAAAGAACAACGAAGGGGCTCAAAGGAGACCAGGATTTGGAAGACCTACCATTTTATCAGCAAATAAGAATAGAATATCATGCTTAGCACGAAAAAATAATCATTGGAGTTCTGCACAACAAGCAAAAGTTGCACATAAAAGGGCTCACCCCTTGTGTCTAAATGGACTGTTTTACGATATCTAAAAAATCTGATGTGGGCACCACATGACTTCCTTATACACTTTTAGAAATATACATAATGTTAAAAAATATTGTCACTGGACCCGAAACAGTTGGCTAAAAATATTTAAAAAAAAATGCATGCATACGTAAAAAAATAAATAAATAAAATTGTGCCTTGAGGGGACTCATTTTAAAATCCTTTGGGGGGGGGGACTCATGTCAAAGTTGGGCCTTGGGGGGACTCATGTCAAAGTTGGGCCTTGGGGGGCCTTATTTCAAAGTTGCACCTTGGGGGGACTCATGTCAAAGTTATGCCTTGGGGGGGACTCATGTCAAAGTTGTACCTTGGGGGGGACTCATGTGCCTTGGGGGGGACTCATGTCAAAGTTGCGCCTTGGGGGGACTCATGTCAAAGTTGTGCCTTGGGGGGGGGACTTCGGATCCGAAACAATTGGATAAAAGTGTTAAAAAATGCATTTTCACCGTGTTTCTGAACTATTCCGGAAGTTTCAAATCTCTAACTAGTCGGGAAGTTAGTTAAATAGATTTTCTGTTGAATCATATAAACGCTGCTAAAAGCAGCAGTGACACGAAGCAATTGGCTAAAAATATTTAAAAAATGCATTGTCACCGTGTTCTGAGCTTTTCTGGAAGTTTTAAATGTCTAGCTAGTCGGGAAGTTAGTTAAAAATCGATTGCAAGATTTGTACTGGTAACGCTGCCGAAGGCAGCAGGTATCGGAAACAGATGGCCAAAAATATTAAAAAAACGCATTGTAAACGTGTTCTGAGCTTTTCTGAAAGTTTCAAATGTCTAGCTAGTCGGGAAGTCAGTTAAATTGCAAGATTTGTCCAAACCGTTTTTGAGTTATTACCGTTTTTTGATACATTATGGCCAAAACCAATGTATTTTTGGTCATTATGAACCTAATTTTCCTAAATATCTCCAAAATGGAAAATCATACAAAGTCCAAAAAGGGAGGTGCAGAACTATATGTTATAACAAACCTATGTACCAATTCGCAACTTTCTACGTTCAACCGTTTTTGAGTTATTACCGTTTTTTGATACATTATGGCCAAAACCTATGTATTTTTGTCATTATGAACCTAATTTTCCTAAATATCTCCAAAACGGAAAATCATACAAAGTCCAAAACGGGAGGTGCACAACTAGATGTTATAACAAACCTAAGTACCAATTCGCAACTTTCTACGTCCAACCGTTTTTGAGTTATGCGACATACACACACACACACACACAGACACACACACACACATACAGACGTCACGAAAAATCGTGTAAAATCGCTTATATCTCTAAAACGAGAGCTCGTGTTCAGACGACACTTGCAGGTGTACAACTATACATCATGACAGTCACACGTATAAATTGGCAACATTCAGCGATCATTCGTTTTCGAGCAATGTGAAATACAAAATCCATTTCGCAAATCGGGATTACTATACTTCCTTATACTTTGTATAAGGAAGTAAAAAGTTATCACAAAAAGTATAACTATAATATTTTAATTCTTATCCAATTTGGAACTCTAGAAAAATTTAATTTTCGTATCATGAAAAAACTTAAAGTGGTTTTCATTTTTAACCAGTGTAAAAAATGCGAATGCTTTTTTCGTTTTTAACACTTTCCAACAAGGTAGAAAAGTGTTTATGACTTGGGTTTGTCTGTCTGTCTGTCCGTCTGCCTGTGTGCGCTCTGACTCCCGTAAATATTTATGGAATTTCAGGAAACTGATATATGTTATTCAAGTTCGCTATCGGATGTTCCCTATTGAAAATGGAGTTTATACCTCTACTGGTTTTTATACAGGGACCCCGAAAATATTTCAAAGCATTGTGTTCTATGAGAGGCATTTTTACAAACCATATTTTCATACCCTTACTGTACAAAAATCGTAATGAAATTGAAATATGTTATACAAGTTCACTATCGGATGTTCCCTGTTGGAAATGGAGTTTATACCTCTACTGGTTTGTGTACAGGGGCACCCGAAAATATTTCAAAGCATTGTGTTCTATGAGAGGCATTTCTATAAACCATATTTCCATACCCTTACTGTACACAAATCTTAATGAAATTGAAATATGTTATTCAAGTTCACCATCGGATGTTTCCTTTATAAAATGGAGTAAATACAACTACTTTTTTGTGTACAGGGACACACAAAAGTATTTCAAAGCATTGTGTTCTAAGAGAGGCATTTCTATAAACCATATTTTCATAATCTTACTGTACACAATAATTAATGAAATTGAAATATGTTATACAAGATCACTATCGAATGTTCCCTGTTGAAAATGGAGTTTATACCTCTACTGGTTTGTGTACAGGGACCCCCGAAAATATTTCGAAGCATTGTGCTCTATGAGAGGCATTTCTATAAACCATATTTTCTTAACCTTACTGTACACAAAACTTAATGAAATTGAAATATGTTATTCAAGTTCACTATCGAATGTTTCCTTTATAAAATAGAATAAATACAACTACTGATTTGTGTACAGGGAACACACAAAATTATTTCAAAGCATTGTGTTCTATGAGAGGCATTTCTATAAACCATATTTTCATACCCTTACTGAAAAATATCTTCATGAAATTGAAATATGTTCACTATTGGATGTTTCCTATATAAAATAGACTACATTCCACCACTAGTTTAAGTACAGGGACACTCAAAAGTACTCTAAAGCATTGCGTTCTTTGTGAGATATTTCTATAAATCAAATTTTCATACCCTTACTGTACACAAATCTTAATGAAATTGATATATGTTATTCAAGTTCACTATCGGATGTTTCCTGTGTAAAATGGAGTAAATACCACCACTGATTTGTGCACAGGGACAAACAAAAGTATTCAAAGCATTGAGTTTTATGAGAGATATTTCTACAAACTAAATTTTAATAACTTTACTTTGCACGAATAGTTATGAAATTGAAATACGTTTTTTATATACACAAAAGAAAATGCTTTGCATAGAATATAGCATGATTAGCATTACATTTACAGGGTGACACAAAAATAATCAGCTATATAAAGAGATATTAATAAATATTCGCTAACAATTTACCTTCGTTTACATTAAGCGTTTTTAACACTCTCTAATATTTTTAACGCTTCCCAACAAGGTTAAAAATTGTTAATGACTTCGGTTTGTCTGTCAGTCTGTCCGTTTTTCCGCCCGTCTTTCCGCGCTCTAACGCTCGTAAATATTTTTGAAATTTCTAACTGATGTATGTTATTCACGTTCACTATCGGATGTTCCCTATTGAAAATGGAGTTTATACCTTTACTGGTTTCTATACAAGGACACCCGAAAGTATTTCAAAGCATTGCGTTCTATGAGAGGTATTTCTATAAATAATATTTTCATACCTTTAGTTTACACATATCTTGATGAAATTGAAATATGTTATTTCAGTTCACTATGGGATGTTTCTCGTATAAAATGGATTAAATACCATCACTTTTTTATATACAAGGACACTCAAAAGTATTCTAAAGCACTACGTTCTATGACACACATTTCTATAAATCAAATTTTAATAACTTTATTTTCCATGAAGATTTAGGAAATTGAAATATGTTATTTATATGCACAAAAGAATGCTTTTCATGGAATATAGCATGATTAACATTATATTTACAGGGTGACACAAAAATATTCTGTTAAATTAAGAGCTATTAGCAAAAATTTGCTATAATTGTACTTTCGTTTACATTAAGCGTTTTTAACACTTTATAACATTTTTTTAAGTGTGAATATCATACCAATTTGTGTATCTGTCCGTCTGCCTGTCTTTCCTCGCTCTAACTCCCGTAAAAATTTGTAAAATTTTTTGAAACTGATATATGTTCTTCAAGTTCACTATCCGATGTTCTCTATTGAAAATGGAGTTTATACCTTCACTGGTTTGTGTACAGGGACACCCGAAAGTATTTCAAAGAATTATGTTCTATGAGAGGTATTTCTATAAACCATATTTTCATACCTTTACTGTACAATATCTTCATGAAATTGAAATATGTTTTTTAAGTTCACTATTGGATGTTTCCTATATAAAATAGATTACATACCACCACTAGTTTATATACAGGGACACTCAATTCTACTTTCATTTACATTAAGCGTTTTTAACACTTCCAAGCATTTTTTTAAGTGTGAATATGATATCAATTTGTGTATCTGTCCGTCTGTCTTTCTGTCCGCGCTCTAACTCCCGTAAATATTTATGGATTTTTTTGAAACTGATATATGTTTTTGAAGTTCACTATCGAATGTTTCCTATTGAAAATGGAGTTTATACCTCTACCGGTTTGTGTACATGGATACCCGAAAGTATTTCAAAGAATTGTGTTCTATGAGAGTATTTCTATAAACCATATATTTTCATACCTTTACTGAAAATATTACCATATTTTCATACCTTACTTTCATAACTTTAATATCTTCATGAAATTGAAATATGTTATTCAAGTTCACTATTGGATGTTTCCTATATAAAATAGTTTTCATACCACCACTAGTTTATGTACAGGGACACTCAAAAGTACTCGAAAGCATTGCGTTCTTTGTGAGATATTTCTATAAATCAAATGTTAATAACTTTACATTCCACGAAGTTTCAGGAAATTGAAATATGTTATTTATATGCACAAAAGAATGCTTTGCATGGATATAGCATGGTTATCATTAGATTTACACGGTGACACAATAATATTCAGTTATATTAAGAGCTATTAATAAAAAAATCCTAGAATTGTACTTTCGTTTACATTAAGCGTTTTTGACACTTTCTATCATTTTTTTAGTGTGAATATAATTTCAATTTGTGTATCTGTCTGTCTGTTCTTCTGTCCGTCTGTCTGTCTCTTTGTCTGTTTTTCTCTGTTCTAATTCCCGTAAATATTTATGAAATTTCTTCAAACCGATATATTTTATTCAAGTTCACTATCGGCTGTTCCCTATTGAAAATGGAGTGAATACCTCTTCTGGTTTGTGTACAGGGACACCCAAAAGTATTCGAAAGCATTGTATTCTATGAGAGGAGTTTCTATAAACCATATTTTAATACTCTTAATGTATAGAAACTTCAATGAAATTTTGATATGTTATTCAATTCCCTATCGGATGTTTCCTGTGTAAAATAGAGTACATTTCTAACTGGTTTGTGTACAGGGGCAATTGAAAGTATTCCAAAGCATTGTGTTGTATGAGAGTTATTTTTATAAACCAAATTTTAATAATTTTATTTTCCACAAAGCTTAATGCAATTGAAATATATTATCCGTATGCACAAAAGAGTGCCTTCTATGTAATATAGTATGGTTAGCATTAGATTTACAGGGCTACACAAAAATAATCATTTACATTAAGCGCTATTAATAAAATAGCACTTTTGTTTACATGAGCGTTTTAATACTTTTTTATAATTTTAGTGGGAATATTGTGCATCTGTATGACCAATTGTCTACCTTTCTATCTGTTTGTCTCCGGCTTCTATCATACGTGAATATTTTGAGAAATTAAAAAAAAACTGATACACTCAAGTTCCCTGTGGAATGTTCCCTATTTAAAATATCATTAATAGGTCCTGTACAACTAGTTTGTTTACAGGGACAACAATAAAAAAAAAAGCCAATGTATTACGTTTTAGGACAGAATTTTTTAAAAGTTATATTTAAAAAACTTTCCACTATAAAAATCATAAAAACATTGACATGTATTATTAATATTCTAAAATAGTGTTTTGTATAGAATATGATATGATTGACTTTCAGATTTACAGGGCTACTGTAAAATATTCAGAGAGATTAAAAGCTGTAATTATAATCTAACGGCTTCATTTTCTTTTTCGTTAATCCTTTTTAAGAGTTTCCAAAATGCCAAAGAGCAATTTTAAAATCAATTATTGTATGTATATTTTTCAGTCCTTCTGTCTGTTGTGTGGTAACGCAGACAAATAGTATTAAAATTTATTCGATACATCAATTGCGTATAGTTGGAAAGTGTTACTAATCAATGCGTGCTGCATGATTTTTCTTTCTTGTTATTTATATAAATATATTTATTAATAGGTCACAAATGCTAACCTAACTGAAATACATATATTTTAGATATTTATTTAATTATTTACAGCTTAATATATATAATTTTAAAGTTTTCATTTCGTTTTGTTTGTATATTTGTTTTATCTAAATAAATCCTAAAAAACTTTTTTTTTTTTCTGTCATAACATTAAGTGAATATTTCACAATTTCTCATGTATAAATAGTTTTCACAAGAAATCTCTATTTATTGCATATCTACTGAGTAAATGTTTTATTTGCATAAAAAAGGAATTCCTGAATAGAAAACATTTGATTATCGAATAATCTTAAGGCCTTCTTTAAATAATCTTTAATTCGATTATAGATTTAAAATACCTTTCCTAATGTAAATACCAGAATATTAATTCGATTTAAGTTATTAATTTAAATGCACATACAAATAAAAAGGATATTTTAAAGACGAAATTTTAAAATATAAGTTTTTCTTAAAATTAAATTATATGACATATATAAACTTAATATTGGAATAGTTTAACTTTACATTAAGCAAAAAAATATTTTGAAATTTATTTTAAAGTTTTAATACTTATTTCATAAACTTTTATTATTCCCTTTGTAAAATACTTTAGGTCATATTTTTCAGAAAATATTTACTTTTCGGTTCCAGTTTCTTTATAAATAAAATAATATATGCCCAAAACTAACAAAGTTATTTAAATTTAAATTCAAAACCCGTATTTATAAAAGTGATATTAAATAAATGCAGAATATTAAGAGGCTAAACCTGAAATGTAATTGTAAATATCAATGTCAAAATTTTATTTCGCCTACAGAAAAAACTTGTATGAAATATTGAACATGTACTGAAAAACCATATTTCATATGTTCTGATTTGTAATATTTAATATATTATTTTTTATACACTTCAAAAGCAAACAAAATAGTTTAATAAAAAAAAAATAAATAAATCAAATAAAATAAATCAAAAATAAGTATTTATAAGAGAGCAAAGATTACTTATTTCTTTATGCTTTTATTTGTCATTAATTAGTAACGAAATTTAAAAGAACTTTACTTTCTATAACGTTTCTTAACTCAACAAGAAGCACGTTGCAAGTAAAAATACGGAAATTTCAATATGTCAGATGAATTTTTAATCTACCGGCCCCCCAAATCTTGGAATTTCGTTAATAAAGTTAAAGCTGTTGGGACACTATTGAGTCGTTGCTTGTGTCATACAAGCTTATTGATTAATCAAGAAATAAGTAAACCGTACTCTAACAATTATAGTGAAAAACAGACGAATTATAAAATTCAACGAGTAATTCAGAGTAATTTCACGAGATTGAACGTTCTGGAATAAAAATTGTGAACGCTTAACGAAAAGCTAAATAAAAACTCTGAAAAGAAATTCTTTGAATAGCATTCTTTGACACTAAATTTTGGTTTTAGTAAAAAATGTTCCATATTATCCTTATAAATTATAGTTTCCATTGCTAGCGAATTCGAAAACCCCCTGTTAGAATTCTAGAGCGTTTTCCTGTATTATCAATGTCAAACACATTTAAAAACCTCTGGAAATAAACGGGAACACAGGAGGAGAGCTTTAGTAACTAAAATTTTGGTTTATGATCTAATTATAGGATATAAAACAAGACTTTCTCACTATACAAAGGATTCATGATATTCATAATATTCATAATACACTGTTAAAAATTTTCAGTTCAAACTTGAACCACTATATGGTGTAAAGTTAAAAGTAATACCATAATATGGTTAAACCTAATTTTTTCTTCTTCTCTTTTGCGATTGAATTTAAGTTGCATGAAAACATGGAACTACCATACATCCACTCACAAGAGAAGTATGAATCAGCAAAATTATTATTGAAACTAAACTAAGTTTAAATTAAAGAGCGTGGTTGAAAACATAGGGTAAAGTGCAAATTTTGTGCGACAACTCATCCGTGCAAAAAAATAAGATCCTAGTGAATTTAGTCCCTTTTATCAAAATCAACGAAACAGATTTAGTGAGCAAGAAAGCGTGGCACAGTACCAGTGTGTTTGACTTCAGGCAAGCTTCAGTTCGATCCCCGTCTCAGTAATTTTTTTTTTTTTTTAGGACTGAGGGCCTATTAGTCTCAGACAGCGATTTTTGCGTTGTCGTTTTCGATAGTTGGACATTTGTCGAAATCATTTTTCGATAGTTGGACATTTATCGAAATCTAAAATTTATCGAAAATATAATTGAATGATTTGAAAGCAATGTTATAATTGGGAAGAAAAAAAAAAACTAATAGTCCTCCGTCCTAAACTAAATTCTGCTTTTGCCAGAATTTCATCAAAATCCTTTCAAAATGACATTGACATGAGTCCCCCCAAGGCACAACTATGACATGAGTCCCCCCCAAGGCACAACTATGACATGAGTCCCCCTCCAAGGCATAACTATGACATGAGTCCCCCCAAGGCACAACATTGACATGAGTCCCCCCCAGGCCCAACTTTGACATGAGTCCCCCCAAGGCCCAACTTTGACATGAGTCCCCCCAAGGCCCAACTTTGACATGAGTCCCCCCAAGGCACAACTTTGACATGAGTCCCCTCCCCAAGGAACAACTTTGACATGAGTCCCCCCCGAGACACAACTTTGACATGAGTCCCCCCCAAGGCACATGAGTCCCCCAAAAGGCACAACTTTGGCATGAGTCCCCCCAAGGTACAAATTTGACATGAGTCCCCCCAAGGCACAACTTTGACATGAGTCCCCCCCCAAGGCCCATTTTTGACATGAGTCCCCCCCAAGGTACAACTTTGACATGAGTCCCCCCAAGGCACATGAGTCCCCCAAAAGGCCCAACTTTGACATGAGTCCCCCCCCAAGGTACAACTTTGACATGAGTCCCCCAAGGCGCATCTTTGACAAGAGTCCCCCAAGGCACAACTTTGACATGAGTCCCCCCCAAGGCACAACTTTGACATGAGTCCCCTCAAGGCACAACTTTGACATGAGTCCCCCCCACAAGGCACAACTTTGACATGAGTCCCCCCAAGGCACAACTTTGACATGAGTCCCCCCCCCAGGCCCAACTTTGACATGAGTCCCCCCAGGCACAAGCAACAATTTTATGCTATAAAACACTAATACTGTCCGAAAACTTCATGAAAGCGAGGAAGGTTAAGTTTAAAATTTTTAATTATTATTTTTTGTATTAACTATTCATTGAAAAGTCAGTTTTGGATATTGTTTATGTTTCTATTACTCGCAAATATTTTTGTGGTGTTACCTACAATTTTATTTTTATTTTTATTTTTTCTTTGTTGGAATTTAAAAAAAAAGAACAATTTAAAAATTATGAGGTAACAAACTAATTTCTTAAATACTTCACTTAAGTTTAATGAAACATGAATTTAGTTGTTTTTTTTTACCTAAAATCTTAAGTCCGATTCTCTAACTGTACATTCATAAATCAATTATGAATAAAAAAATTTAAATGCTATTAATTCTCAATAAGAATGGAAAGGATATCTGAAGAACATAACAAAATAATACTAATGAATAATGACAGAAACGTACTGTTAGAGTTAGCACCACATTAATTACAATTAATTATTTTCTTCGTTTTTGGAATAAACATCGAAGATACTCGCATTAGCTGGAAAGGGAAACGAAAAGGAAATCAATCAGGAATTAAAGTTGAGGTTAATTTTAAGAATAATTAAATAATATAAGCTACATAATTAACATAAAAATATTCATAATTTCAAAATTCCCAGTTTTGGGGAAATTTCAAATTTCCCAATTTTGTCTTAAATTCCCAGGGGAAAAAAACGTTTTTTTTTTTTTTTTTTTTTTAATAACTTAAAACATAATAACAATATTTGGTTTAACATAAAATTACCAAATCATAGTAAAATATTAAACCATCGGGTGGTCGTAGCTACTTTTGTACCAAGTTTTAGTTCAAACTAACGCCAAATTTTTAACAGTGTAATGTTTCACCATCTAGAAAAGTATAGACTAGAAATTCTCAATTATTTCATCTATTCAGTCTATTGACTTAATTTAATTGCATAGATATATCTAGTTAGGTATTAAGAAAATGGCTGCTTATTCGTTCTAGATGAAAACTATATATATATATATATATATTCCTTAGAGGAGAAGCAAATGTGAAACACAAAAATTGATATTGTCGGAAAGAAAATGTCTAACAGAAAAATATGAAATATAAATTTTTTAGATAAATTTTGAATTTCACCGAACATTAAAAATAATTAATAGCGATTAGTTTAATTGTCCATAAAAATGAATAAATAAATAAATAAAATAAAATAAAATAAAGTGTTTAAATCTTTTTCGAAAATATAGGGAAAAAAGAAACAAGTTTCCAAATGTCTAATGAAATACATCCAATTTCATTCAAGGACGAATAGTGTATAATTTTAAAGACTACATAATGTCAGAAATTGGATTAAATTGACTAAAAAAAAAAAAAAAAACTAATTTTTTTTTCTAGAAAATAAGTGAGATAACACATAAAAAAAAAAAAAAAAAGTCTAAGCCTGGAAAGCCTTGGAAAGTTATAGTGTAAAATATTATTATTATTATTATTATTTTCAAATGTCAGTATTTAAAACAAATAATTATTCCCACACGCATAAATAATAATATAGATTACCTCTATTATTATAAATTATTTTTAGTTAAAGGAATATAATTTAAAACTAATCTACATTATTTTATACAAAAGCTTCACCTGTGAAAAAAAAAAAAAAAAAAAAAAAAAAAACTATCTAATACGATATTCAGTAAATAATTAAATAATTATATTTTTTTAATTAACGTTATTATGAAATGATTTATTTGCTTCAATTTTAAAATAGTCATTAAATGAGGGGGAAAAAAAGTATACCCTTACAAAAGACTTATAACGAAGAATTTATTTGTATGTTAGTTTTTTTATTTAAGTAATCCGATTACCGTAATTAGTTTTAGAAGGTGTTTTCTACTAAAAAAAAAAAAAAAAAGTTTATATTTAGAGTTTTACGAAATTTAATTTATAGGTTCATTTAATGATAAAGTTACGCAATGACAAAAATCATATTTATTTATAAAAATTAAAATTAATTAAAAAGGAGAATTAAAAAATATCAGAATAGTGACATTATAATAATTGATAATCCATGAATAATAATATACACTGTAAAAAAAAAAAAAATGTAAAATCACGGTATTTGACCGTATAATTTTAGGGGAAATGACCGTTTTGCTAGCTAAACGGTCGTAGCCCGTAAATTGATGTTTCGAAAATATAATTTTTGGAATTTTTACGAGAAAAAGCCGTTAATTTACGCAAATTGCGCTTGTCTTTCACCAAACCATTTTCTTATGAGAAAATCTTTTCAAATGCTATAATTTCAGTGACATCAAGAGAGAATTCTATTTTCTTCCATTTTCAAACTGAAACTATGATTGTTATTTATACTAATTGAATGTGTTTAATTATGCACGCATGACGCATAGAAACATCCATTGGTTTTGCTTAATTTAATTCAAAAAATTTCCATGTGACTGAAACTGAGTAATTGATATTGATGAAATTGATTTTCTTTGTCTATTAACACGAAAACATTAAAAAAGAAAGCTGAAATGATTTCTTGATTTGAAGCCAGATTTCTAAAACACAAACTACAACCTAATAATCCGCGATTGTAATGAAATGCTCGCCCTCTGGTGGGCTAAGGGGAAATTACAATAAACATGCTTTAATTCGAATTCCATCAAGCCGCCATTGCTAGCCGATGTTTAGTTTCACATATATTTATATATATATTTATATATTTATACATATATAAACTGAAATATTTTTTTCCAAAAGCAATCAATTTTCCATGATGTAATGGCGGAGAAATTATAGTACGAATATTAAGTAGAATAACTAAAAGAACAAAAATAGATACACGTGGCTGTAATATTTACTAACAACAAGAGCTGAAAAAGCGCCATCTATCGATCATTACAAACGGGGATTGGTTTATCCACTAAACGCATTTTTTAAATTTTAGTTTTTTTTTTTTTTTTTTTTTTTTTTTTTTAACGCATACAGCATTCTAATTGCTCTTAACCCTTTAGTTAAGCCTTAGAAAACGGAAAATTTTAATGTTGTTTCCACAATGCATATTTTACAATATGCTAAAATAAAGTTTATTTCAATATGAAATGAAGAAATGAATATGTAATTAACGATTTGAAGGTAAATCTTATGATTAATGTGTATGATCTTCACTGTTAAAAAACAAAGCTGTTTTATCTGAATATGACCATCAGATATGTACATTACATCATATATAGCAGGTTCTGCTCTCGAAATACTTCAGTCCTTTCTTCATTCAATGGATCTGGATTTTGGGAATGAGGCCGATTGATTGCTACAGGTCCTAGGCCAGAGGGGGAGTGCTCTCCGTGGGGGTCTTTCTAAAGGATTCTAGCCCGTATTAACTCAAGTTTCGAAGAAAACCACGGAAAACTCCGAATGGCTAGGCTGACGAGCGCGACCTCGGATCGAACCCGGCACCTTATGTCTACCAGCTTTGAGCGCAGAACCGCTCGGCCACTGGTGGGCTCCCTTCAATGGAATACAGCTAAAAAAAAAAAAAAAAAACTTTTCTGCTATTCTAAAAAGCGCAAATACGCCTAACACTTCATAAACACAGTTTGAAATCGGCCTTAAAGTGAAAACCTGTTTGGATGAATAGGAATTAGGCACTAGTTATTTTTTCTTTGCACCCACTATTGAAACCATAAGGATTCTCTGTATTTATGTAAAAGATTTATTATTATTATTCAAAGTTTATTCTGCGTCTCGGTTAATTTTCAGAGATCTCACATAGTTTTCAAAAGTTTCCATTTTGTTTTTGAAAAAGGGTGAGAAATTTTCACCCATTATTTACCTCTAATGAGAACCTTGAAATAAGACTACCTCTTTAGTGCTAGTGTTTACGGATAAAAAAGGCCCACCAGCGGCTGAGCGACTCTGCGCTCAAAGCTGGTAGACGTGAGGTGCCTTACTCGATCACAGGTCGCGCTTGTCGGTCTAGCCGTTCGGAGTTTTCCGTGGTTTCCTCCGAAACTTGAGTAAATACGGGCTAGGACCCCTCAGAAAGACCCCCCGGATGGCACTCCCCCTCAGGCTTAGGACCTACAGCAGTCAATCGGCCTTATTCCCAAATCCAATCCAGTCCATTTAGAAATAAAAATGATTTCGAAAAGTAGTTAGATTTTCTTACACAAAATTCAGTATCGTAGTCTTTATAGAAGAAAAGAAAAAAGAAAAGCTTTTGTTTTTTCAATATGAGAATTGACTGATTTCTTAATTTTGTCAAAAGTAGCAAATTTAGATTTTAAAACAGTCTTAAAATAAAATAATTTGTATTCATAGTTTGAACGTTAACAGTTTAATATCACTGTAAAAAAATTCTGTAAAAATAAAGCTCTTTTTTTAACATAAATACAGCATAGGTTGCTGTAAATTTGTACAGCTACTTCTGTAAAAATAATTGAAGATTTGTTACTTCACACTGTGCTATAAATCGGTTTAAAAAAATTTTCCAGAAGCCTTTTGGTTCATATGACAAGATTTATCAACTAGTCAGTTCTGATGTTGACTTTATCTGTTTTTGTAAAGACACGTGTTTGTAATCCCAACGGCGCGGTTGGCAAAACGCTGGCTTCTGACACAGCCGATTGTGAGTTTGAATCCCGGGCTACACATGACGGTTTGCTACACATGATAATTAATAAATTAGCTTTTGCGTGTAAAAAAATAAATAAGTTTTTTTAGTGCTGTGGATTTCTCCCTGCACGCATGTGTAATAATTGCAAAAAACTTTTTTAATGCATTCGAGGAACTCAAACTGTAAATTTAATTTTACGGTAAATGCTACTTTTTTTACAGGTTGGTCGTATGTTTCATCACAACGTAAAATTACTGGCGATACATCTTTCATCGTCTAAATGTATTTTTACGGGCTTTGACTGGAATCTCTGCTGCCTGGCTTTGCCCGTAATTTTACTGCAGTATTTTTTACAGTGTAGTGATCTGTAAAATAAAATATAGTATGTTTTCAGGCTCAATATTTTTATGAAGGGTGGTTTCAACTGCTGACACTCAGAATGTTATAGTTTCTTGTATACTGATCAAAGTTACATGAAACTTCAAATGTACGTTATACAGCTCGTGGATCGTAATTTTGCGCCAAACACGTTTAAAATTTTGCAACAGATAGCACTTTACTCAAGAAAAATTAATGATAAAAGAGCGAAAAATGAATTTTCATTTACTATTTCACTTTTGTTATTTTAACCAAATTTTTATTTTCAAGACAAAAAAAAAAAAAAAAAAAAAAAAAAAAAAAGTTGCCATAGAAAATTATTTATTTTAAAATATTTTGTAAAATTTCAACAGAATTTACTTTTATTTACTATAATTAATAACGATCTTCTTTAAATTTACAATAATTTAGTATCACTGATTAAAACGAAAAATTTTTTGTGAAAAGATTTTTTTTTTTTTTTTACCTTTAGAATTACGTAATAAGTTGTTAAAATTATTTTCTAACTTCAACAAAATTCTTATGAGAACATAATTACAGATATTTTTTTTTCCCCCAAAGAAATAATTTTGAACCACAAAAACATACCTATGACTGCAGACAATTCAAAAGGTACATGAGATGACAAAGTCATGAGATGACAAAGTCATGAGAGATTCATTCAAATCGCAGTCTTTGGATGGATTGTCGTATAAGCAGTTTCTACAACTTTCTAAAACCTTATATAGGTCAATAATTGCATTTAACTGTAACGTCGGCAACACATAGTTTTCGAAAGCTTTCTCTACTATTCGTTTGTTACTAAATACTTAACAAATTCTTTCGATGTGAACTCATGAAAGAGGTAGAGTGTAGAGATTTACAATAAGCTTTATGTGAATTTTCACCATGCTAAGACATATAGAGAATACAATATCTACCAATAAATTGGACATTTGCAAATTTAGACGTTTTGTCAAATATCTAGAAAATTTCTTTAGGAATCATGTTGATATATTGGTAGCGTAAAAAACATGTTATACCTCGTATATTTCCGTAAAAGTTGTATCCTGTAGAGGAAAAGGGGACCAGTAAGAAATTAAACAAAAGTCAAAATGTTTTGGATCACCCTGTAAAAAGTAATACTTTAAACCCCTTTTGGCTGTAGCATGTGATTATGGGGATTTTCTCATTTTTTGTACAAATTTTTATAATGCTACCACATATGTTCATGGAGATAGTTTTTTTTTTTTTTTTTTTTTTTTTTTTTTTTTTTTTTTAATTGAAAAAAAAAATCCACTTTTTAAATTATAACACAAAAGTTATTGAACGCAGTGCGAAGCCATTTTTGGAAAACTTGGCATACTACATTTGATACAGCATACTGCAGTCAGAATGCAAACAAATGTTATATATCTTTCGAAATATGAGCATTTTTACTAAATACTTTTTAATTACGCATGCCCTAGTTTTAAATCATTTCATTTGCATAATTTAAAAGCAAAAAGTATTTAGCAACTTTGTATGAAAATCCTAAACAAATATCGTCTAAATTCTAAATGTTGTGAGAGATAGAATGAACAGAGTTTCAGTTCTCTCAAAATAAAAGCTAAAATATTAAGGGATTTTACTCACATTTTTATTTTGATTCAATCAATGCCCAATAGTAATACAGTGTTCTCTCTCACTGATTGTAAATAAATATTGATATAGTGCGACCACGTTTCCTATGACTAGCAGTGAGGCCGAGTCCAAAAGTTTGGAGGGATGCAAAATTGCCTGAGAGATAGTTATTTGGCAGACATCCAGTTATTCGGTGTTCCCTTATCGCTTGTTTTCTCTCAGTCACCCCTATTTTAACACTGGACTCGTTCAATCCGAACTTGCGCAGAGGCTTCCATGCATGGTCGCAAGAAATGTGGTTAAAGAATAAAAGTCCCCATCATCTTCTTTTATTCGAGAAGAACTGAAGTTCTATTTATTCTATCCCCATAACGTTTTGAATTTTCACTATATTATTTTGTGGTTTTCATATAAGATTCTTAATAATTTTGACTATTAAATTATGTAAGTGGTTTGTTTTAAGCTAGAACATGCGCAGTCAGTTAAACATTATTTAGTATAAATGTTCATATTTCGCAAGATATTTAACACTTTTCCATTCTGATTGTAGTATGCCGTGTATAATATAGCATGCCATATTTCCTAAGAATGACTTTGCACTGAAAAGTGCATTTTTTTTTCAATTTAAAAAATAAACAGTTATATATCCATGAATATATGTGATAGCCTCATGCAAATTTACACAGATAATGAGAACATATCATGATCACATGGTACAGACAAAACGCATATAAAGCATTACTTTATACTAGAGATGGGCGTTATTTCACGTAACATAATAAATAATATTATTATTGCATTGTAGCCTATTAGCACTGTAATATATTACAAAAAATATCCTATTAAAAAAATAATATTTTCAACTTTAACACTGCACGCGAAATAGACAAGAAATAAAACTGATATAATATACCATTATACAAGTAAAAAGCTTGAATTACTTCTTTTATATAATTACTTTTTTATTTTGTTTTATTTTATTTACAATACAAAAACAAAATTATGAACGCCGGCTAAAGATTCGCATCAGACTTTTCGCGCAGATGTTCGAATCAATTCGTTACTTCACGTCTGAAAAAAAATAGGTCTGAAATCTCAGTAAGCAATGCAAACGATTTCATGCAATCTGTTACTCTGTGATATTCTGAATCAATAATATCTTTCTATTTCCAAGTTCATAAAATTATCGTTAAAAAAATAATATAGCTGCAGATGTATTATTTTTTTAACGATAATTTTGCAATGATAATATTTTCTAGAATGTATTACGGAATATTCCTTGTGAAATATATTAATCAAGATATTTTAATAAGCAAGATAATTTTAACGTTTAAGACAAATAGCTTCGTGCTCATATTAATTTAGAAATGATTTTATTTGGTGTTGATTATTTTTCATGGGATAATAAAATCGTTTGAATAAAAAACTTTGATATTACGGTTTAACGAAATAGTGTTTAATTTATGCAGCTAGCAGAAATAGGTAAGGGGTGATTTGTAGATGTTGATTACTGTTTAGTCATGAAGGTGAGGAATGACATTACACTTGCTAGGTTTCGATTCGCTTGCGTATTGGGAAACAGATGTTTGATAATTGAAAGGAAGGAGTGTTTGTTTATATTTTAATTGCTTATAGCAGATGGAATTGAAAATGCGTAATGGCATACAGCATTTATTGTGGTTTTATTAAGAATAATTTGTGAAGAAAATTGAATATTTATTTATTTTTACTGTTCAGCTTTTCTTCACTTTTTTTTTTTTTTTTAATCTGATTTTTTCTTGAAACTATTTTTTTAGATTTAAAATGAGTAAAGGTGTTAAGAATAGTTAATTATGCTCTTATGTTAAAATTAAGTGTCTGAGAAAATACATCATTTTATGCAATTTTTGTGAGCAAAATCTATATTTTTTAACAAGTGTTTCTAATTTTAGAAACATATTCAAAGTGACTGTTTGCTAAGTATGAGTGAAACACACTAATTTTCTTGTCAATCTGGAAAGTTCAAGTTCTTCGGAAAATCAAAAGAAACAGTCACTCGGTAGTTTAAAATTTGGGATGCCTTAAAGATGTTTCTTAAAAATTTGCTATTATTATTTAATTGTTTTTTAATTACATATATGGCTTATAATATGAGAATTTTTTTTTTTCAGAGAAAAGCTCTCATGTACGTGTTTCTTGATATTATTTGAAATATTCTGTTTTCGTGTTTAAAGGAATTGGTTTAATGAACCTTAAGCTTACTCGATTGGGACAAACGTTTGTGTAAAATTTTGACTCTACCACTATTTCATATCAGCGTTTTTTTTTTTTTTTTTTTTTTTTTTTTTTTTTTTTTTTCTAATTGAAGAAATTCTAGTGTTAAATAAAGTGAAGATTACTATTCGAAAGCATTGGGACTTAAAAACATGAACGGCATCCACTATGTAGGACACATGTATATATTGTATATCATCCAGAAAGGATTAGAAATACATTAGCCATATGCAAATTAAAAAGTAACAGGTTATAAAAATAATATGTTACAAAAACCTATTACCAAAGGAAGTATGGAACGAAGTAACCTATTATTGAAAAGTAACTATTTATCCCATCTCTACTTTATACAGGGTGAAAAAAAAAACATTTTGATTATTGTTTAATTTTTTACTAGTCCTTTTTCCTCTTTATGATACAACTTTTACTGAAATATATGAAGTAAAATACGTTCTTTGCACTACCAAAGTTTCAAGATGATTCCTAAAGAACAGTTCTAGATATATGACAAAATGACTAAATTCGGAAGTTTCCAAACACTCATTGGTAGAT
Organism: Salticus scenicus; assembly: GCA_963930645.1. Lineage (NCBI taxonomy): Eukaryota > Metazoa > Arthropoda > Arachnida > Araneae > Salticidae > Salticus > Salticus scenicus. Next base: position 87,020,275 of record OZ005649.1, on the reverse strand, counting down.
AATGTATAATTGCTGATGCTGAATGACACGAGAACTGGTGGAAACACATATACTGCAGTTATGTAATTTCACCATACTTTAAGTAGAATCAACCGTCAACTCTCCATGATATTATGTGTTGATTTTTTACGGCAGTGACCCGTCCGCATCCGCTTGTTTCTTTGCTAAAAAAACTTAAGGGGAAATCCGTACATGCAGAATGTCTTTACGGCTTTAGTAAATGTACGGTCTTCATTTTTGAAAGATGCATCGTTGAAATTTTGGGCAAAATCATGCGTACACATTACAGGGAATGACCAATAATCAAGTGACATTGTGATTATTATAATACCGTTTCAAGAACTTACTAATTCTCCCATTACTGCAGTTGCAACTTTTTTGACAGTGGCTGGTTCAGTTCTAAATCATCTTATTTTCCAGACGATATTTAGAGAGCCTGATCCTCTTCCAATTTAAAATATAATTCAAACTGTATTTAAAGACAGGGGTCTTTCCTTAAAATTTCTTAGTAACTGATAAACGTGGAATATTTCCGACGGATTGATTTTATTTAATTTTTAAATCAGTTTTAAGAATAACGCACGCCCAATCTTTTTAAGCTACATGTTTTCTGACGGTGAATGCTTTGTTGAAGTGACAAATATCTCTCTTATAGCAGAATATGCTTTAATTTTACTCACAGTCGTGTAATATAGGTTAAAAACTGAAAACAAAAAACCCTGAAGATTTAAACTACTTTGATTTCATAATTTCTAAAATACATATTTGAGGTTTCATTTGCTTTTGAATAGTAGAACCGAGGTGTCAGCCTCTGAATTACGTCAGTATGCTTTTAACCACGATATATATTTGATTGAAAATTTCAGAAGTGTTGTTTATGAAAATAATGATAAGCATATTACGTACTTTCATTTAATGAATGTTTTTTAGATGATAATATAAAAGAATGAAGGAAAAAAAAAAAGTACAATTTATTTTCGAAAAGTCGAATTTATCACTACAACTAGAGGACTTCATTACACTCTTGATGATTCAAAGGTAAAATGAAATGATGTACGCAACTAGTCATGGTGCGTAATGTAGGGATTTATTTAAACACAATTACGTATTGATTGCAGAAATTATCTAAAGATAGTATTTTGTACTGAGATTATTGAATTCTTTGAATCGTGCAGGTAATATAGACAAATATTTTTATGTACCAACGTAAAGTTTTCATTGCAAAATTTTTATACTTTTAAATATTTTTTATCATATATGATTCTCAAATTTCGTAGACTACTTTTAAAAATTAAAATATATGTACATGTATGTTAATTTTAATGTTTAATTGCATATTTTAATAATTATTCACCTTCCATCACATAACATTTGTATTTTCTTCAAAAATAACTGGGAAAATATAACAAATCAGCATTCCTGTACATATATATATAGAATGAATAAGCGATCATGATTATCTGATTATCATTGATTAATTTTAAAAAAAATTTCTTTTCATTTCTGGAGAAAGAAATCTGTTTTTTTTTTTTCTTCTAAAATGATTCAAGACTTTCCCCTTTGTTTTTCTCGATATTCGTACTCAACAGTTGAAAGAAATATTCCAGACGCTTAAATATATTCAAGCGTGAAAACAATGTATAGTTCAATATAGCTAAGAAAGCAATATTTTTAGGAACAACAGAGCTACTTTTAAAATTTCTTTAAGCATATGTAAGTATAAATTTCATTCCACATGTTTTAGTTTCGTTCCTTATACTAAAATCAGAATATAGTTTAATTTTTGTAATTATCGGAAATGCTTATAGTCTTTGCTATAATATATATATAACAATATTTCCATTGATTTCTTTCACATTTTACAAAAGTAACTAAATATTCTAATTTATTACAGATATTTAAAAAGCAATTCTTACCTGTATAGCAAGTTTTAGATAATATTATTTTTTTACTAAAGGCAATAAATATTACTAGTTAATATAATTTTTTGTAATTTATGCATAGTAATATACTTCTTTCTCTGAGATTTTATTAAAATATAATTCCTTTATTTCTTCCAGATTATTGTACATATTAGTATAATTATTAATCAGAAAAAGTCTAATTTTATTAATACTAAATCACTTACTTGAAAGCCACAGTATTCTTTAGATTTCGTGGAAAATTTTTATCTTTTAGTAGTTCTAAAACATCAATAAAAGGTTAAAAATGATACATTATAACTGTGTTTTCATTCAATTTTTGAATGTACACTCCTTCTCATATTTATAAGGACACTTTATATTTTGAAATAACTAATGAAAAAATAATTGTGAACAAGATTATACTAAGTGCACTTAATATATCTAGTATTCTAAGAACCAAAATTGCAATATTTTTTTTAATATGAAACAAAATTAATAAAAAATGATGAAAAATGCGTTTTTCTCCACGTTTTTAGATGTTCATAATTATAAGGACAATCCAGATTTTTTCGTTTTATTTAACTTACTAGCGGATAAATTACAGTTGACATGCGAATTTGTTATTTACTGGGCTAGATTAATTCATATATAAGCATTCAATTTTTCTTAGACGGACATTACTGATAATTCCTCGAAAAAAAGAACGTTCAAGTAGTGAAGTATGATAAATGTGTTTTTTAAGTGGAAGGATAATTTCAATCCGCCGAATTTCTCATTCGAAGGTCTAAAATTGCTGAAGGAAATGTGATCAAACGTTGAACTGCTGGTTCGATAGGAGAGAGATCTGATGCAAAATCAGAGTTGTTTTACAGAGATCGAAGACTCATAATTCCTCTTACTGTTCTACTTATAATGACTGCTGCTGAATTTGCTCGTAATTTGTAACGAAAGGTTAGGGTCCACATTTATGCATGTTTAAAATAATTAATAATATGTTAAAATGAATCAAAAACCTGTAATAATCAATCAGCATTTAATGGGGGAAAGAACGTCTGTGTTAAAGTTGAATAAAGACAATATTAAATAGTAAAATGTTGCATTTTCGGATGGAAAACATTTTATTCTTGATTAACCAAATGGCTTTAACAGTTACTGCCACAATCTGAAGTTAGCGAAAAACAGAGCAGATTTTTTAAAGGCAGATATGAATCGGGCATTTTAAAGGTGGATCTATGGTGGTCTGGGGGGCTGCTTCTACTGAAGGCAGAATGAATTTAGTAATTTTTTCTATTATTATGAACATCGAGAGAATATACGCAAATTTTAAACGTGAAATTATCAGATTTTTGTTAGATTTTGGGAGGGGAGGTAATAATATTTTTTTCTACAAGACATACATTTTTGCTCTAATTTTAGAGCAATAGGAAATAGTTTGAAGAAAGAAACTTCTGTATTATTGCCTTTCCCATGGCCTAAAAGTTGAAAAAAAAAACCTTAACTTATGATATTAGAAAAGTGCATGCAAGTGGAAAGCAATTTTAAATAATTTAAATGTATTAAGAATATCATATATGCTATACGAAATGATATTGAAACTGAATATTAAAAAAAATGTATATATATATATATATATACCAGAGAGAATTTCTGACTGTTTAACCCTAAAAATAGACCCCATAAAATATTAATTTAAAGAATAACTGAAAAAAATTACTAAAATTCGAGCTGTCCTTATAATTGTGAACACCTCAAAAATCATCTTTTTGACCGTATTTAAAGTTTTTTAAGATAGTGTTTAGTTAATATAGAAAAACGGGTGTTCTTATAATTATGAGAAGGAGTGTATTTTTTAATTTTTAAAAGGAAATTCGTTCGTAATAACCTATTTTTTTTTATTGATATTTCATCATCAGTTATTCTCGTTAGTAAAAAATTATTTTTGTTATCATATTAATATTTTACATTGTAAAAAAACTTGAAATAAACTGATTTTTCCCCCCTAGAATATCTGTAAATTTACAATGGATCTATGTTAAGATTAAATAATCAGGGAATATTAGGAATCATATATATATAAAGCATCTTCATGGTATGTGTTTATCGTATTACATGTATATTTGGTGTATAATATTCTTTTTTTTTTTTTTTTTTTTTTTTATTATTATTAACAAAATGTACTATTATTCCACACTTTTACATGATTAACTTATCATGTCTTTTGATAAGAAACAATATTTTCAAAAAGCTACATCTAAAAATTAACGGATTTAGCATAGTAATACATGTGCAGGAATAAGCAACCTTTTACAAATATATATAAGTGATATTTCCGTGTTAAACATACGTAAATTCAAGTATAAAATTTGTATTCCTCAAAAACTTAATATTTAGATATGACATTTAAAAAAAATATAGATAAAAACGGCTGAATTGGCATACTAAATCATCATACAATAGACTCCTTGGCAGATTTTAACCCGTTAGTAGTCGCTAGTTGGTCGATTTGCCGCCCATCTTTTAGTGTTGCCAGATTTTTTTATTCAATAGCTACCAAAAATTTTTTAAAGTGGCATTTGATATACATAAACCGCGAATAAAACCGAAGAAATGTCGGTCACATCACTTCTTAAAATTATTGGTGACAGTTAAATAAAAAGTGTGCAATTTTTAATAGGTGGCGCTGTTTATAGCGACTACTAACGGGTTAATGGTAATTTATAAGGATTTGAAAATCTGTTTAAAAATATAATAATTATTCTTTTACGTAAATGAAATGGTATTTTATAGTTTTTCCTTTAAATATTTTTGAACATATAAATATCACCTAAACTCTGCTTATAGAAACTTTTTATATTAATCTTACTTTGAATAATACCAAATTTCACGGTTTATTTCAGTTTATATATAAATTTGTGTAATATATATATATATATAAATCTAAATAGAATAAAAAATAACATCAACAAATGTAACTGAAGAGGAGCGAAAGAAAAATGGAGACAAAAGTATCTAAATGGCAGGGGGGAGTTGTGACCACCCCACTCCAGTTAAACATGTTTTACGATCGGTCAACACTCCCGGATACCAGATATTGTGTCAAAACGTAGAATAAACCAAGTAACTAAATAAGTTTATTCTAAGTTTTGACACAGTATCTGGTATCCGGGAGTGTTGACCGGTCGTAAAACATGTTTAACCGGAATGGGGTGGTCACAACTCCCCCCCCCTGCCATTTAGATACTTTTGTCTCCATTTTTCTTTCGCTCCTCTTCAGTTACATTTGTTGATGTTATTTTTTATTCTATTTAGATTTATATTGTACATTAGAAAGGAGCAGCATTGCGCTCATCTGATAATACTTTTTGTAAGTAAAATTATAAATTTCCACAATCCTACATTTGTATAATATATATATATATATATATATATATATATATATATATATATATATATATATATATATATATATATATATATAAAGCACGAGTCTATTCATTCTTTATAAATACCCAGCAATTCAAATTGAATGTGAGATTCAATAAATTTTGTTCGAAAATCTATGCTGCAAAAAAATTTAAACAATTGATTATGCATAGTAAAATTTTAGGAAAATTATTTAGATCGAAATAAATTCTTTCAAAGAAAATCGCGTATTTTTAATGTGTGTTTGTACCCTCGAACTATAAGTATATCAAAACGACTAGTTTAAGAATTTAACAATTTACTCAAGCTCTTGTGACTACTGGTACCTTTTTTTTTTTATTTGTTTTGTAATATTAATAAAAACTGTAGCATATCTATATGACACACATTTAGAATAACAAATTTGGACTTTCTGATATATTTTGTTTTTGAGATATTCTGATAAGAGGCAGACACACACAAACAATCACAAACCAACTGCTAAAAACATGATTTTTGGATTCAGACACCTAAACATCTCACTTTCAAAAGTTTGACCCAAAAACGATTCTTTCTCTACCTACATTGGTAAGAGAAAGTAAAAAATATATAATTTTTACGTGCTTAACGAGTTAACAGTTTCATATCCAAATATTTAAACAATTTACGAAATTTTCAATATTACTATATCTTAGATAAATGCTCCTGGTCTGTCACATATTAAATTTTTAAATATTAAAATAACCATTACCATTTGTTAAAACTCCATGAAGAAGTTAGAACTGTATTATTATTAATATATTGCAAGATATTTAGATTTTTAAATAAATAAATGTATTCATAATTCATGTTTTTTGGAGAATATTAATAAATACTCTAAAGCTGCAATATAAAAGTCAACACATAAATATTAACCAATTAAATACATCTTAGTTGGACAAATGGACTTTTTTACGTATAATTTTTAATTAAACTGGAATTAAAAATTATTAAAAGCAAACATGGAAGAGAGACAAAGTCAAAATTTAATTTTAATTTAAAGTATCCTTTCACGAACAATAGAAGCCCGTAAGTATTTATTTGTCCAGTTTTAAAATATTAAATAAAATTCTCATTTGAAAAGTTTTGCAGTTTTATTAACTCATTTAGTTCAGAGCATTCTTCTAGTATATTAGTATAGAGTAATTTCAATTCTTTTAGAATTCATATTTAATTTTAATAATATCTTCTGGAAGTAAATCTGCGCGGTGATTTTCGAACCTTTTATGAAATTTCTCCAATAATACCTCTCTGGCATATTAATAGTTTCGACACCAATCTTATTCTAGATTTCATATATTAATGCTCACCTCCTTTTAATTATACTCATGTAATTAAAATTTCAATTTTTCATGCTTGAAACAATTTTTCGTTTTAAAATATGTATTGTAAGTTCTATCAAATTTATTAGGAAATTTAACTTCATCAGTAAAAGGAATTTATTTTTTCTATAAGGAAAAATTAATAATAATTAAAATATCATTAACTATTACTTTTAAACTATAAACTATTAAATCATAATTAACTTTATTAACTTAATTAATATTAAATATAATCTACAAAATTTTAAACCACTACTTTTATAAGTTTTGCGTTATTTTTTAATATGTTTCAATCATAAAATGAGGCAAACTTATTTCAGTTTGAAATTTCAAACACCGTACAATGATTATGTTTTTATTTTATTTTATTTTATTTGTTTATTTTTTACGTTAATCATACGTAATATTTACGTTGCGTAAGGATATATATATATATATATATATATATATATATAATTTAGAAAATAAATTTTTTGAATAAAATATCAATAATAATTAATAATAAAAAGTAAAGAAGAAAAGTTTTAAAAAATCATTTGCTCAATAGGTTCTACTTTAAAAGGGATATATAAAAAGAAATAAACAAATATATAACTGCTATCACTACTTCACGGTGTTAGAAATGCGCCATTCGGATACATGAACGTAAATTAGTAAATAAATAAATGAAAGAAGGACAGTGCTAATTACTCGTGAATGAATCTTGAATTGCATGGAAATCGGTTGCATGTAACCGCAATTACTACCACTCATGCATAATGTATTTGAAAACAAAAGCAAAAAACTTTACTAAACATTGTTACTTTGACTTGCATTGAAACATACAGGTACATTTCATAAGATGGTATATATATATATATATATATATATATATATATATATATATATATATACATACATATATATGTAGTTGCCAACATTTTAATTTTTTCCAGAGCATTTTTAGCTCAGCATTTATTTCGCACCATTTTGTTTAAAAAATTATTTTTTTCTGTATATAATTACGAGAAAATAAGAAGAAAATACTGTTGAAATAAAAGGTTTTATAAATATCTATATAAATATATGTAAAGTGACTTACATCTCAGTTTAACAAATCCCAATATCTTGAAGAATAAACGATATTAAAAAAAATACTATGGAGACAGTAATCAATACATATATATATATATATATATATATATACACTGATGGAAAAAAAATCCCAACACCAAGAAAAAATTATTGTACAGTAATGAAATTTCAGCAATACATTTGTCTAGGTAACATATTTAATTGATTAAAGTTTCAAGATCACAGGTAGAGCCATTGGCGAGAAGAGCCATTTCAAATGTGAAATGTTGGTACATTAGTAACCGGTGTAACCGCCAGAATTTTGAATGCAAGCATGCAAACGTGCATGCATTGTGTCGTACAGGTGTCGGATATCAGTTTGTGGGATGGAGTTCTATGCCTGTTGCACTTGGGCGGTCAATGCAGGGACGGTTAATGCTGGTTGTGGATGACGCTGGAGTTGTCGTCCAATGATGTCCCATACGTGCTCGATTGGAGAGAGATCTGGTGATCTAGCAGACCAAGGCAACATGTCGACACTCTGTAGAGCATCTTGGGTTACAACAGCGGTATGAGGGCGAGCGTTATCCTGTTAGAAAACACCCCCTTGAGTGCTGTTCATGAATGGCAGCACAACAGGTTGTATCACTAGACTGACGTACAAATTTGCAGTCAGGGTGCGTGGAATAACCACGAGAGTGCTCCTGCTGTCATACGAAATTGCTCCCCAAACCATAACTCCAGGAGTTGGCCCTGTGTGTCTAGGCCACAGACAGGTCGCTAGCAGGCGTTCACCTGGCCTCCTTCTAACCAACACACGACTATCACTGCGACCAAGGCAGAACCGGCTTTCATCAGAAAACACAACAGATCTCCACTCCGTCCTCCAATGAGCTCTAGCTTGACACCACTCACGTCGCAAACGGCAGTGGTTTGGAGTCAGTGGAATGCACGCTACAGGGCGTCTGGCTCGGAGCTGTCCTTGAAGTAACCGATTTGTAACAGTTCGTTGTGTCACTGTGGTGCCAACTGCAGCTCGAATTTCAGCTGCAGACGCAGTACGATTAGCCACAGCCATACGCCTAACACGGAGGTTTTCCCTCTCAGTAGTGCCACGTGGCCGCCCGGAACCCGGTCTTCTTGAGGCATTACCTTCCCTTGACCACTGCTGCCAACACTCATGCACAGTTGATACATTCTTGCCAAGTCTTTCTGCAATATCGCGGAAAGAAAAACCACCTTCTCGTAGCCCTACTACACGACCTCGTTCAAACTCAGTGAGCTGTTGATAATGGCTTCTTCGTCTTCTTAGAGGCATCCTTGACTAACATTAACCCACTACGTCAAATCTCAACTGTAAATAACGATCACGAACCTTAAAGCGCTTATTTAAAGTAAACCTCATTTGCATGTTCATAGTGTCGCTACTAGCGCCACACTTATGCGCGTAGCTCGAAATTTGAATCGATGTCATCTTTCAGATGTATAAACACGCCTACCAAATTTCGTTTATCTAGCACAACTCCTTCCTGGTGTTGGGATATTTTTTTTTCCATCAGTGTATATATATATGTATATATTTCAGTTCATAAAAATATAACGTCCGAACAGAGAAAAAAATTTACCTTCTCCCTGCAAAGACTTATCATATTATTTATTTATTTATTTATTTGACAATAAAAGTATAAATAATAGTTTATTAAAAAAAAAAAAAAAAAAAAAAAAAAAAAAAGGAAACCGTTTTGTAATTTATTTACTAATTTTAACTAAACATGTTTTCTTTAAAGTAATAATAATCACGGGCGCCTGACTAAACAGATAAATTATCTATTGTTGGCGTGGTCATAAATGACCATCGGAAATAATGTAAATGTATATAGCCGCAAGAATTGACGATTTCATGCGATTCGTTTTAACCACAAACGTGTTATCCACTGTTCTGGAAATAATGTTCTATATATGCTATAAATTCTGATCCACTACTTTATTATAGATGTTATTATAGAAGCTTTGATAATAACTAAATAATTGATAATAACTAAAAATGTATACACGTACATGTGATATATTTTTTTTATATTTGTATTTCTATTTTGTCGCATTTATTGTTTGGATTAGTACTCATAACTAATTATACATACCATTTTAGGTCTTTTACTTATCAAAAAAGATAATTAAACCTGCGTTATCAGAAAACTTCTTAAATTAATTCTTTTCAGGGAAGACCTATTTAGATTAGTATTGGTTTTAATATCACAATAAGTTATTTTATATGTGTAATCGGAAAGATCTCAATATATATATTAAATGTATTCTGGAACTATTTTTTATACCGAACTATAAAGCTTTTATTTTTAAATAAATGTGCTTTAATTTTATGTATCTTCATTTATAAATGAAAAATTTATAGTACGTCAAAAATGCTTTAAAACAATTCCAAAAGTTTTTTTGAATATATCGAAGTACTGTCAGAAAATAATAGGGAGTATTTGTAAGTACCAGTTAATTAGAAAATATATAACTGTAATAACTAAAATAACTAAAATAAGAAAATAACTTGAAAAAAACGTAATGTTTTATTTTTATTTCTGTTTATTTACATTTTACAATGTAGATAAATTTAAAGAAAATATAGAAACAAGAGTCTAGAATCTAAAAAGATAATATACTATCGGTATAAATTATTTCTTATTATATTCTATGCTTTAAGAAATATTTAAAGACATAATATGACCCATTGTACTCAGAAGAGTTTAGATTTACTTAACAATAATTTAAAATTTAAAATTACAAAATTCTCTAAATATTCTTTAATTAAAGTTAATTAACATATCTTTCAGCTAAACTAATTTAGCCATTGGAAAAGAAAACATTTCTCACAACGAATAAAATTTTATAATTAATTAATGAAACACGCATAGAAGTCTAAAATCTTATTTTATATTCTCGAGTTCATCAAAAGTATAAACTAACTTAAGTTTTTTTGACTAAATAGACGTTATTAAAGAATTTAATAACGAGACTATGAGTGGGATCGAATACAAAGTGTTAAGTTATTTTGTACTTATCGTTAAATATTTCGAAAATTAATATTCCGTGTTCAGGGGAATACTAACTTTAATCCATATCTCTTTACGATTAAATTATAGAAAAATGGTAGATTAGTAAACTTTATAGCAAAAATACAATCCTAAAGTATGAATTTAATTTACTTTTCTATAATAAAAAAGGTTTGATATATCATTTGCAAAAAAAGGTTTGATATATCATTTTAACCACGCTTTCACACTACACCTGTATTTCATTTTAATTTTTATATCATTTTTATTAAATGAAAAATATTTGTGTATTTTCAAGATATTCATATCCACACGTATGAATCACAATAAATTTGGTACAGCAATTCAGTAGATATATAAAAAAGAAAAAAAAACTTTGTGTACAGTCGGTAACAAAAGTGTCCGAACACTAGCAAAAATTCTTATGTAAAAAAAGTACTCTCCATACGGTTTTGTTAAATAAATCCTTATCAAATCATGTTCTTACACTGACTAAGAACAGGATTCAACAAGGATTTATTTAACAAAACCGTATGAAGTGTACTTTTTTTATACAGGAATTTTCGCTAGTGTTCGGACACTTTTGTTACCGACTGTACATGCCAGGGAAAAAAAAAAAAATCGCGAAATTTAGTAATTAGAACCTTAACATTCGATAACTTCGGTCAATCAAAACACTGGAATTTTCCCATGATCGACTTTAGGAGATCATGGAATAGCAACAACTACATACCAAATTGCATGAATTTTGTTTCATAGTTCTTGAGATACAGCAGCCACAATTTTTTGTCATGCAGACACAAACGGAAAGACAATTTCTGAAAATAGTGAAATCGGTTTCTAGATTTCTTAAAACGTGTATATGGATTGAAAACACGAAGTCGAAAGTTTTTACTAAAATAATAATTTCTTCTATGGAATATGGAAGAAAGAAAAAACAATAATGAAAAATCATGTGGTACGCATTGTTTATTAACACATTCCAGATGTACGTAATTGTTGTACGTATAACTTTGAATGCTCTTTGCCTAAGTAACCAGATTAAGAATAGACAGTAGTTCTGAAAGGCATATATATAAACTAATTCAATTTTTAATAATTCTTAAACATTATTAGAAAGTGTTAATAATGCTTAACAAAACGTAAAACTTAACCTTTATATTCTAATTGCAGCCTTTAATGTAACTGAATATATTAATGTAGCGAAGTAAATCTGAAGGTTAACAGAATCACATTCCATTCACAAAATATTATTTTAGCATACTAACAATAAATGCCAATTTCTTAATGATTTTTACAATAGAAAGTTATTTAAATGTATTTTATAAAAATGTCTGTCCTAAAATGCAATGCATTGTCATTTATTGGGGTGCACACGAAAAAATGCTAAAAAGTGTTAAATCGCTTAATGTAAACGAAAATGAAATTTCAGCAAATTCCCAATAAAAGCCTTCAATGTAACTGAATATTTTTGTGTAACCCTGTAAATGTAATGCTGATCATACTAGAAAGCATTCTTTTGTGCATATGAATAACATATTTCAATTTTACTAAGACTTGTTCGAAGTAATGTTATTAAAATTTGGTTTATAGAAATACCTCTCGTAGAACGAATGCTTTGGAATAATTTCGGGTGTCAAACCAGTGGTGGTATTTTTTTCTATTTTCTATAGAAAACATCCGAGAGCGAATTTGAATAACAAATTTCAATTTCATTGCAATTTGTGTAAAATAAAAGGATTAAAATGTAGTCCATAAAAATACCTCTCGTAGAACACAATGCTTTTGAATAATATTGGATATTCCTGTACACAAGCCAGTGAAGACATTCACTTCATTTTCAATAAGGAACTTCCGATAGTAAACTTGAATATTACATATCAGTTTCAAGAAATTCCATAAACATTTATGGGAGTTAGGGCGCGGATAGAAAGACAGAAAAACCGAAGTCATTAGAACTTTTCAATCTCATTGAAAAAGTTTTAAAAGCATTTAAAAAGCGATAAAAACGATTAATATAAAAGAAATGCAACTCCAGTAATTTTCCAATAACACCCATTAATATAACACAATATTTTTGTGTGGTGCTGTAAATCTAGTGGAAATAGTACTGTATTCTATGGAAAGCATTCTATTGTGCATATGTATGATATATTTTCATTTTTTGAAGGTTTGTGTAAAGTAAAGGCATTTAAATTTGGTATAAAGGAAAATCTTTCATCGAACGCAATGCTTAGGAATACTTCCTGGTGTCCCTGTATACACACCAGTGATGTCTTTTACTCTATTTTCGATGGGAAGTATTCTGTAGTGGAAATGAATAACATACTTCAATTTAATTAAGATTTGTGTAAAGTAACGGTATTAAATTATGGTTCATAAAAATACCTCTCATAGGACACAACGCTTTAGAATACTTTCCGGTGTCCCTGTACACAAACTGAGGTAAAAAGGAAATAAAACTGCAATTTTTTTTATACTCAGTATTTTTAACAATCCAAGGACTGCGATTTAATAAAAGACATTTCATTTCATTCAAAGAACAATCTCTCTAAATATGCATTTTGCAAGAAAAATGCGCCGCTCCCATTTTGGTCTATGAACTATATGTGTCAGCAAATCTAACTTTTTTCTCGCGCATTTATGCTAATGTAGTTGTATTAAGATGTAGCTCCTTTCAGCAGAGAGTTTAAGAAAGATAATATGTATATTTTGTAACCAGTTTTCTATTTTGTATTCACATAATCCAGAGATTAAAATTTAGTGAAAATTAAAATATGAGTAATTAATACAAGAATATTTAAACGAGTAATATTTATATTTTGTAATCATGTTTTAAAGGTCTCATTTAAGTATAGCAAAACTATTTAGTGATGTGTGGTGCTGATACAAAATCTACAAAGATTTTAAATTCTTCTGCTACCGTGCTGTTTAATAATCTGGTGCTATAATTCCAGGTAAGTGAAACCTTACTTGTTCTTTATCTAGGACTTATATTATAAACTGATAAAGTAATGCTCTATGGAAAACACACATATATATATCGTTAGGCTTATGTGTTATGTTAGTGTCATTTCTCTTCTGCGTAAGTACTTTAACTTGATTTTAAAATCATTGGTACTCAAATTAATTTAATACCGTGACTAATTTTAATCGAAATAAATCTCAATTAAAATTTATTTTATGTTGGTATCTTCACTTATCTTTTGTCTGTTGAGTGTTACAATGGTACTAAATAATTCAAATTATATATATATATTATACTCAGAGACGGCATAATGTGTTATCGAGACATAATTGCTTTTTGAAGATACAAACCAGTAAAGGTGTTTATCTCATTTTCAATAGGAAACATCCGATAATGAACTTGAATAACATATATCAGTTTCAAGAAATTGCATGAATATTTACGGGAGTTAGAGTTCGGACGGACAGACAGACCGAAATCATTAACAATTTTCAAGGTTCCTGGAAAGTGTTAAAAAAGTAGTAATATTTATCAGCAGAATGTTTTATAGCATTGGTCTTTCAATGTAAGTAGCATGCCATTGAATTCTAATCAAGACATTTCCCATTATTTAGGTATATATATATATATATATAAATATATATATTGATTATTGAGGCTCTTGCCAGCATTTAGTCTGTTATTATCCTTTCTACTATGTCACTATATATAATTTTTGGGTTTTCTCGAAAATGACTCTAACAATTTTAATGAATGTTTAGGTTAAAGGAATTTTGGTGTGAAAAAATCGATTGGATTTATCCTTGTCTTCAAGAAAATTTGCTTTTGCTGTTAAAACTTTTTCCGCCCTTGACGACATGCGGCATAAATTTAGTTTACTGATAAATATATGTAACGATTTTAATGAAAATTTGTTCATAAGGGTTTTTTGGATACAAAATCGATTGGACATCTGGGGGTAGAACTCGGGAGATGATCGAATATGGGCAGAAATCAGGAGTAATCAAAAATAGATATACCGATTTTGATGAAAATTTACGATTGTTTTATAGAGTAAAAAATAAACAAAAAAAAAAAAAAAAAAAAAAAAAAAGGAATTATACGCTCTTTTTTCTGTAAAGAAAAAAAAAAAAATTGCTTTCGTTGTTAATTCTTGAACGACTGTTTGCAAAATGTGGCAGAAATTGGGTTTACTCATAAATATATATAAGGATTTTAATAAAAGTTTAATAGTATAGAAGTTGGGCTTACTTGGAAATAAGTATAATGATTTAGATGAAAGTTTCTGGTCAATCAGGAAAAGTCTCGTTCGCTATTAACCCATTTTCCACCGATTGCAATATATAGCTGAAATTGGGTTTGATCAAAAATGGATACAATGAGTTTTGTCAAAATTGAACGTCTTTTTCAGCGTGAGATTTTTTAATATGAGAAACATATTAGACTTATCCTCATCTTATCTAAAATTAGCGTTGATTGTTAAGTCTTACTGCACCAGTGGCATAATATTGCAGAAATTGATTTTTTTCCTTAAAACTACTTTAATGTTTGATAAAAATCTTGATCTAGGGGCTTTTGGAGTTTGCCATCCAGTCTGAATTTCCCCTCACCGAAACAATTAGCATTCATCGAAGACGTCAGTGCATTCAGAAAAAAAAAAAAAAAAAAAAGTTATAAACTTTTTTGATACAACTGAAATTATTTTGATAAAAATTTCGAATTAGTGTATTTTAAGATGACATTTATAGCTTTAAGTATGACATTTCGATCAATTCTCTTTAGACTTGACCCTCGTCTTCAGGATAGTTAGTGTTTATTAATAACTCGCACTCTATCCGATAAATTATTCATAAACTAGGTTTATTTGAAAATCACTAGAACTATTTAAAAAAAAAAAAAAAAAAAAAGAGGATTTTGATTTATTTATTTATTTATTTTTTTAAGACAAAAATCTGATCTGACTTATTTTCTGCCTCAGAAATATTAGCAGTCGCTGGTAACCTGTGCTTTACGAAGAGCAAAATGTAGCAGAAACCTCGTTTTCTATGACTTTTAGCAATTTTGTTAAAAAATTCCGTTTGAAGTATTTGAATAAAAATATATATTTAAGGATTTCAAACGATAATTCGAATGGAATTTTCCGTATTTCCAGGAAATTTGCTTTCATTTGTATACCGCGCCTTGTCCGGAGCAAACATATAATAAGAAATGTATTTCTAAGAACAAATCACTTTAATTACGCTATGAATGATTTTTACAATGAGACCAAGTGAAATTAATCATCCAAGTACTAGTAATTATACAATGTAATAACAGGAGACTTGGCGTTGGAATATTAAAACTCGAATAAGCTACTACGTCAGAAACGCCAAAGAAAAATATTTGAGATTCATACAGCTGTTTCGGTAGCCATAAGCGTACCGTCTTCAGTGCAAAAAGAATTCTGAATCTGGAGAAGTGCCGTTATATATGAGAGGGACCGAATTTAGTTCAACCAATAGGATTACGGAAAAGGTAGGGAGTGTGACCAATAGGAACTTAGGAATGTGTAGCTGTGTAAACAGTAGAAAAATTAAGATTTTGTGGACTGAATGTATAATTTCAAACAAACAGACAAATAGGGAACAGCGAAATCACAATTTACAAGTTTTTTAAAATTTTTATAAATATGAAAATCTTCAAAGAAATCGAGTTCATGAATGGATTTAGGTCTGCAAATTATTTTAGCTGAATTAAATTTAAAATTACGATTTTCCTCCCAGCAATGTTTAGAAATAGCCGATTTATTGGTTTCTTGTTTGCGGACGTAATTCATATGTTCTTTTAGACGAAATTTAAGAATGCGTTTAGTTTGGCCAATATATGATAAACCACACTGACAGGAAATACTATAAATGCCCCAAGAATTATGCATATCAATGGGATCTTTTAACTGAGAAAAGGTGAGTTTATTGGAAGGCGAAAATATTATTTTAAAATCATATTGTTTGAGAATTTTAGCTATGGTTTGACTGGTTTTAGGAAAATAGGGTAAAACAATGCTGATATTAGAAGAGACTGATTTAGTAGACGAAATACGAGGGAGTTGTAATTTCTGGATAGCTTTGTATATAATGGAAGGGTCATAACCTCTGCCAATTGCAATGGCTTTCAGGTATTTAATTTCAGATTTTAATAAAATGGGATTTGAACAAATATTAAGGGCACGGTTTAGAAAAGTATACAAAGCAGCCATTTTTTGGTTAGGTGCGTGACATGAACGCGCATGGTGAGGAAGGGAGGCTGCAAAATTTTTACGATAGACGGTGGTTGAAAATCCATTTACAGTGTGAGAGACGAGGGTGTAAAGAAATGGAAGGGAGCCATTATTTTCTATTTCATATGTAAACTGGATATTACTGTCAATTTAATTTAAAGTTTCTAAGACATGGTAAATATTGTGACGAGATATGTCGATAAGCGTGAAGGTGTCGTCAACGTAACGGGTCCAAAAATGAAAAGATATTTTCTTAAAAAGCTTGCTTTCGAAGTAGTGCATGTAAATATCTGTGAGAATTGGGGAGAGAGGGGAACCCATGGCTAAACCTTCAGACTGAAGATAGAATTTATTTTAGAAAGTAAAAGTGGTTTGTGATAAACAAATGCGGGTAAGAGAAATTAATTCTTTATTTCAAAAGAATGAAACTCTTTTAATCTGAAATGAAACTCTTTTAATCTATTTTCGAGACACAGAGGGTGCCACTTATTGGAACATTAATGAAAAGTGATTTTACATTAAAAGAAACCATAGTGAGTTTAGTGTGAGGGCAGTTTTGAATATTTTTTGCAAATTTTATGGAATTCTTAACAGTATAACTATTAGCATCAAGAAGGGGAGAAAAAATTGTGGTGAGAAATTTAGCTAAATTATAGGAAGCAGTACCGATATCAGAGACTATGGGACGATATGGAATATTGGGTTTGTGAACTTTTGGTAAATCATAAAATCTGGCACAATTAGCAATAGAAGGGATAAGATGGGATTTAGTCGAGTTCAATAACAAGGGGCAAGATTTTATAGCAGATTTAATTTTATTTAATTCTTGAGGAGAGGGGTCACGGGGCAGAGGAATATATGGGCCATCATTAATTAGTTCGGTAACACTTTCGAGGTATTGTTTTTTATCCAAAATAACAATCTGACCACCTTTATCAGCTTAAGTAATGATGATATTTTCATCAGGTTATCTCAATTAAATCAAAACTTATTAATCTGGCTAAACATCTTTCCCTGGCACATGTTTCTGCCCACAGGGGAGTTCTCGGCAATGAACTTGCTGATTCACTGGCCAAGGTAGCCACCGAAAACAATTCAATAGATTTTTCACTCCCTGCCCCTCCCTCATACGTTAAACAAGTATTAAAATAACAATTACTTAGAGATTGGCAGGAACTGTGGGATACTTCTCCAAAGGGAAGATACACCTTTAATCTCATCCCACTCGTAAACTTAATTTCTTGGTGTCTTTCCCCCCCCCCCCCACGTGACTGCTTTTCTGACTGGTCATGGCCCATTTCCATCCTATTTATACAGATTTCATTGCCGACGCTCTCCTCTGTGTCCTTGCGGGGAGGAGGGAACTCCTAATCACTATTATTACTACTGTAGTTTAACTTCTGCCTTCCACTTAAGAAATCCCACTCCCAGGCCAGCCGATTGGCTGTTTAATATCCTCAATAGAAAAAGCCTGCTTTCTAAACTAAATAATATATTTGAATTCCTTATGAATATGACTAATCTCACAGATTAATCTCACATCTGCTTGCTCTTGCTTTAAGGCACTTGCTCTGCTTGCTTGTCACTTTTACAAGCTTTAAGCCACTTGTCACTTTTCTACCAGCATAGAACATGCCACTCCTTGTCACGTGGGAGACCTGTCTCTAGCGGCTTTTGTAATTTTTTTTTTCTTTTTTTTTAGTGTTTAAATAAACTCCGGAAGAGGGGCCTAGCATAGCTGGAATCGCTCGACACTGCTCCTAGAGCGGTGAGCGGCACCTCTTCCCTGTTAGATGATATTTTCATTAGATTTTAATTACTTCAAGGCGTTTTTTTCTGCAGGGCTCAGATTTTATTTAAAATTTTTAGAGATGAAATTGGCATTATTAAGGATTAAATGACGAAGATTTTCTTTCTGTTGGTCAGTTAGTCGAGAATTTTTGAAAGCATTTTCAACCGGTGTAATTAACTGAGGAACAGAAGGAGGTTTAGACATGGAAAAATTTGAATTGAGTTTGAGAACCGAATATTGACTATTGGAAATTTCAGCGTTGGAAAGATTATAGATTGCATTTTTATTGACAACAGGAAAGTCGTTCTAATGAATAGGACTCTGTGAATTACGAAGCCGGGTGAATTTATAATGTAATTTAATTGAGTGTTTACGAGAGCGGTTGTCATAATGAATCCAGGAATTGCGATCGATCAACATAAAATTAGGACGTTGAAAAGCTAATTTTAAGTGGAGAAAGAATAAATCTTTTTTAATTTTGGCGATGTTGGTACGGGTTTCCTTGATAACTGCACGGAGAATATTAAAATGAGACCTGAGTACTGCTTTGTTTACAAAACTGGAACCAGAAATATTGCACTTCAGTTCAATGAATTTAGGGATGATGCGGTGTCTCATGCATTGTAAAAAGAATTTCAGACGGTTTAGGGCACGATACTTTTTAGTACGTAAACGGTAGAAACGATTAACTAATTTGCATATTTTGAAATGAAGGAAATGGCTCAAAATATTACTGACCTAATCTCCCCCTCATATGAGGCTTCTCAGACTAGGTTGCTCAGTAACAATATGAGCAGAAGACCAATAACACGACTAAGCCCGTATAAGCTTAATAAATAGAAACAGGAGACTTGGTATTGGAATATTAAAACAGGAATAAACTACTACGTCAGAAACGCCAAAGAAATATATCTGAGATGCATACAGCTGTTTCGGTAGCCTTAAGCGTACCGTCTTCTGTGAAAAAAAAAATCTGAGTCTGGAGATGTGCTTGTATATATAGGAGAGAGACCGAATGTAGTTCAACCAATAGGATTACAGAAAAGGTGGAGAATGTGGCCAATAGGAATTTAGGAATATGTAGTAGAAAAATTAAGAAAATGTGGACTGAATTTAAAATTTCCAACAATCAGACAAATAAGGAACGGCGAAATCACAATTTACAAGGTTTTTAAAAATTTATAAATATGAAAATCTTCAAAGAATTCGAGTTCATGAATGGATTTAGGTCTGCAAATTATTTTAGCTGAATTAAATTTAAAATTATGATTTTCCTCCCAGCAATGTTTAGAAATAGCCTATTTATTGGTTTCTTGTTTGCGGACGTAATTCATGTGTTCTTTTAGACGAAATTTAAGACTGCGTTTAGTTTGGCCAATATATGATAAACCACACTGACAGGAAATACTATAAATGCCCTAATAATTATGCATATCACTAGGATCATTTAACTGAGAAAAGGTGAGTTTATTGGAAGGCGAAAATATTATTTTAAAATCATATTGTTTAAGAGTTTTAGCTATGGTTTGACTGGTTTAAAAAATATAGAGTAAAATAATACTGATATTAGAAGAGACTGACTTATTAGACGAAATACGAGGGAGTTGTAATTTTTGGATAGCTTTGTCTATAATGGAAGGGTCATAATCTCTGTCAATTGCAATGGCTTTCAGGTATTTAATTTCAGATTTTAATAAAATAGGATTTGAACAAATATTAAGAATATAATAGGATTTGAAGAAATATATGCTAATTGTTCGAGATTTTTATGCTTTACCAAAAGTTCACAAACCCAATATTCCATTTCGTCCCGTAGTCTCTAATATCGGTACTGCTTCCTATAATTTAGCTAAATTTCTCACCACAATTTTTTCTCCCCTTCTTGATGCTAATAGTTATACTGTTAAGAATTCCATAAAATTTGCAAAAAATATTCAAAACTGCCCTCACACTAACCTCACTATGGATTCTTTTGATGTAATCTCTTTTCACTAATGTTCCAAATTCGTTGCACCCTCTGCTGTCTCGAAAATGGATTAAAAGAGTTTCATTTCAAATCTTTTGAAATACAAGAATTAATTTCTCTTACCCGCATTTGTTTATCACAAACCACTTTTACTTTCGAAAATTAATTCTATCGTCAGTCTGAAGGTTTAGCCATGGGTTCCCCATTCTTCCCAATTCCCGCAGATATTTACATGCACTATTTGGAAAGCAAGCGTTTTAAGAAAATATATTTTCCTTTTTGGACCCGTTACGTTGACGACGTCTTCACGCTATGGACATATCTCGTCACAATATTTACCATATCTTAGAAATTTTAATTCAATTGACAGCAATATTCAGTTTACATATGAAATATAAAATAATGGCTCCCTTCCATTTCTTTATACCCTCGTCTCTCGCACTGTAAATGGATCTTCAACCACCGTCTATCGTAAAAATTTTGCAGTCGCCATTCCTCCACATGCGCGTTCATGTCACCAACCTAACCAAAAAATGGCTGCTTTCTATACATTTGTAAACCGTGCCCTTAATATTTGTTCAAATCCTATTTTATTAAAATCTGAATTTAAATACCTGAAAGCCATTGCAATTGACAGAGTTTATGACCCTTCCATTATAGACAAAGCTATCCAAAAATTGCAACTCACTCGTATTTCGTCTACTAAATCAGTTTCTTCTAATATGA
The DNA here is from genome assembly GCA_963930645.1 of Salticus scenicus. Classification (NCBI taxonomy): domain Eukaryota; kingdom Metazoa; phylum Arthropoda; class Arachnida; order Araneae; family Salticidae; genus Salticus; species Salticus scenicus. The sequence continues at coordinate 86,998,788 of OZ005649.1, read as the reverse complement.
GTATTGTTTTACCCTATTTTCCTAAAACCTGTCAAACCATAGCTAAAATTCGCAAACAATATGATTTCAAAATAATATTTTCGCCTTCCAATAAACTCACCTTTTCTCAGTTAAAGGATTCTATTGGAATGCATAATTCTTGAGGCATTTATAGTATTTCATTTCAGTGTGGTTTATCATATATTGGCCAAACTAAACGCAGTCTTAAATTTCGTCTAAAAGAACATATGCATAACGTCCGCAAACAAGAAACCAATAAAACGGCTATTTCTAAACATTGCTGGGAGTAAAATCATAATTTTAAATTTAATTCAGCTAAAATAATTTGCAGACCTAAATCCATTCATGAAATCGATTTCTTTGAAGCTTTTCATATTTATAAAAAAAAATTAAAAACCTTGTAAATTGTGATTTCGCTGTTCCCTATTTGTCTGATTGTTGGAAATTTTACATTCCGTCCACATTTTTTAATTTTTTCTACTGTTTACACAGCTACGCATTCCTAAATTCCTATTGGCTACACTCCCCACCTATTCCGCAATCCTATTGGTTGAACTAAATTCGGTCCCTCTCCTATATATACGAGCACTTCTCAAGATTCAGAATTCTTTTTGTAGTGGTGACGGTATGCTTAAGGCTACCGAAACAGCTGTATGCATATCAAATATTTTTCTTTGGCGTTTCTGACGTAGTAGTTTATTCGAGTTTTAATAATTATACGATGTATTTTATTAATTTTATATTTATATTTATTATCTTTTTATTTATTCTGTATTTATTTAATTATTTATTTATTTATTTTTCGTGAGTTAGGACTTTCCAGTTTTTTAATATTAAAAAGTTAATTTGCAGTTAATTTCGTTTAGTGTAGAATTCTGTGGATGGTATTCTTTGTGTGGTTGTCACTAAGTATTCTACAACATTTAGAGTTTTAGAAAAACAAAATATATTTTAAAAATACATACACACAATATTAAATATTCTCATTAATATATTAAATGTCGAACGAATTAATAAGAGACTTCAAAATATTTCGAATACTACGTAAAATATAATATACAATTTTTTTTTTCCTGAAAATACATGTGAGTTAGGACTTTCGTGACTTGGTATGTCACGTTTATGTACTCGCGCCTTAGAACGAACAATAAAATTTTATAAAATTAAATCTCCAATTAAACAAAACACTATCAAATAGTATCTAAGTAACTCAAATAAACTTTAAAACTTTCATTTTATTTATTATAATAATAATAAATTATATAAATAGTTATAATATAAGTAATTATTTATTATTATTATTATTATTGAATATTTTATTAATATTAATACATATTTTATTAATATTAATAAATAATTATTTTTTTGTTGTATTAAATTTTCTCATATATAATATATGAGAAAATTTAATACAATAAAAATTAATTTACAATTTAAAGAATATTATATCACTGTACTTAAACATGTTTCAGCCATATTATAATAGGTAAAATTAAGGAATATTTTGCTTATATGTTTTTGTTTTCAAGTTAGTATAATAAGTTTAAATGTTATGCATTTAACAATAATCGAAACACATTTTCTAGAAATCTTTACCGGAACCAATATGTGTATTAAACTTATTTTAACTCAAGCGCAATGTCAAACTTTACAATTACCTTCACTTTAAAGTGGTTAATCAGTGGAATTTGAACGATAGTTATGTAGAATTTCCATCACTTTCAATTGATAATACCTTATTCACGTTTGAAATTCATCGTCTTTAAATTACCAGATTTGCTACATAACTGCTTCAAAATGAATGGAATATGTGGTTATACCGCTGTCTAAATGAACTACACAGATTTTGACATATAAACGGACAATACAGATTCACTCTCAATATAGATAAATTCTAATTTTTGATGAAGTCAGAAAAGTATTTCAGAATCATAAGAGCATTTTTTTAGTTATGTAAATATGTTCCAGAGAATGAAACCATTTAAGAGATTTTTATTGTATTAACTATTTAGATTTTGAAAAATAACATAAGTCCAATTGAAGTACATGCTAACATAATGTATTGCTATTTCTTGAGCAGCAGTTTTACGTGATCTAATTCGTAGTAATTGATTGTTGTTTTACAGTACAAACTATATAAGAATGATTGCTCCGGCAATTATTTTTCTTCTTTATTCGCTTTTTTTTTTTTTTTTTTTTTTTTTTTTTTTTGTGTGTGTGTGTGTATGATAGTCTAACATTCTATAATTGAAACTTCCTAAAACATTTACATATTAAAGAAATTTTAATGAATGTTCATTGATGATTAAATGTATCTTAACGTTGGTGAAAGATTTATCTTATATATTATTCTATTCCAATTAGTTCAAAATAAATAACTGAAGCAATGGTATCGATACGTACGTCGAAACCCATTTTAGTATCTTTGCATATTTATTGGTCAATATTTACTGCAACGTTAAAAGGTATACAGAAGGATGTATTTCCATTAAAATAATACTAATTAATTCAAGGAACAATATTTATTTATAGATTATAAGTATCCATTTATCAAGAAATATATTTCACTAACATACGACTAGATATAGACTTTACATTGCCATTATTGTGGCCGGTGCCTTTGATATTATCTTAATTTTGTCTAGTATTAATTTAACATTATATCACTGGGATTTGTTATAATATATGTTCAGTAATAACATAAATTCTTACAATTTCACCTAAAAGAATCATATTTTTATTTAAAAAAATAATGTTTGAATCTAACGTTTATAAGAAAAAATCGTTCTTTATCTTTCTCTCCCCCCCCCATACACCTAAATGTAGTCGTATACAATAATAAAAATTTACACCTACAATGATTAAACACCAGGAAGGAAGACAAGAATTAATTAATAAACAATAATATGGAATTGACATAATAACGTATCGGAGTGAAGCCGTGTACAAGGCAAAATATATTGAAAATGTTAATATGGTTTCTTCCTTAGACATTGATAGATATGAATAAATATGATAAATTGATAAATATGAATGAAATATAACAGAAAAATACAACAATAACCAGAAGAATAAACTGTAGAGGCCACCATGAATTAAGACGGATGGAGCGGGTTATCTAATTTTCCGGCGCTCAACTTCCATTATTAATTTTTCAGTTATACTTTGTTTATATTTGTTAAATAGAATCTTATCTAGCAGTGTCTTAGAAACAACTATTATTAACTTTTTCAATATCATAGCCTTGTAAATAGCTTCAGATCTATGTGTGTATGTTTTTTAAATCTATTTAAGTATTCTTGTCTGACGTTTGATGATTGTAATGGTGACTTATCATTATTATACATGAATTCAACATACTGGTATGGCGCTATTAATTTGAAAGTGCTTTACTTTGTAATTCTCAGTAAAACATTTTCATTTCCAAAATTACCTCTTTCTTGCTGAAAACGTTTATGACATATTGATAACATCTTATCTGTTTATAAAAGACATAAAATTCAGTACATATTGTGTTGTACATAAGTTTTAAACTAAATTTTAGCAAATTACATGTCTCACTTTCTATAGTGTATATATATATATATATATATATGTGTGTGTGTGTGTGTGTGAGAGAGAGAGAGAGAGTGTGTGTGTACATAAAATAAATCTTCAAAATTAATAAAAATAAAACATGCATTTTTATTAAAAAAAAAAAAAAAAAAAAAAAAAAAACTTGTAACAAAGTATTTATAAACCAATGCGCAAATGCAGCAAAAGTAAATATAAAACCAAAATAAATAGACAAGCTCATAATAGATGAAAAGTAATCCCAAAATGCATGGGGTCTTCTTTGCGGGAGCCCCTCCCTCCCCCCATGCAGTGGATTGTAAATGAGAAGTTTCTGAAGAAATATGCGCTTTTTAGCCACAAAAATACGTTTCTAGCCCCCGACTTCTTATAGATGAAACCAAAAATATATAGCAAACGAATTCATAATTGAATTAATACAAAACTTTAAAAAGACAATTCAGTTCATAAATAAAGTACAATAGTAAATATATCAATATAAAAATACCAAAAAATATAAGTATATAAAAGGGCAAATTTATATGACAAGTAGGTTAAAAAACATTCAACACCCCCCATCACCACCACAACTAAAATGAGCGAACTTATGGCAGATTCTACGGATGTCATAAGAAAAATTCCCACTATACTCTTCAGTACTATTTTTCAACAGTTTAGATATCATTAAACTGGTGTTATTGCGGCTGATGAAAGTTTTGTAATATATGATATGCATATTGACTGCATTTACCTATGCATTATGCGCTCAGTGACTATGAAATTTTCTATCTCCAAAATTTTCTCTAACTGATATTACTTTGTATTCAATTACTTGGCGTATATTTTATAAGGAAAATACTGAACCTGAAACACAATGTTGGTAAAAAAAAATATTTAAGTCACGTTAAAAAACAAAGACAATATATATATATATATATATATCAATTTGCTAATGGTATTTTAATTGAATGGAAATATTACCTTCTAACTTTTCGTTGAGCTGTGTAAAATGTATCTGAAGATTGTGTTTAAAGTTTATATGCTATCATTTATCAAAACATTATGCTGAATAGTTTATTTAAAATACTTAGATAATATCTAAGTGTTACATGCACATTGCACTGCTTATAAATACGACATAATTATAAGTACGTAAACCCAAATTTAGAATAGTAAATTAATTTACGTACGATTGCGATTAAATCTTTTATAATTGTATAATATAAATAGAAAAAATAATTATAAATTAAAAGGAAATTTCTGTAAAACACGAAAAAACTATTTCGAACAGTTCTAATTAAAAGGTTAAAAAAAAATAATTTTATGCTTGAGAGAAATAAACACACTTGATTGGCTTTCCAAATTAGTTTGTGTCAAATATTGATTATCTCTCCTAATGACATACTTCATATTTTCAATTTGCAAAATTTTTCATTTGCAAAGTAAAGGATAAATTAATTATTCTATGACGCAATGAAAGTGTCAATAATTAACGAATCTGTGAAGTCGTTCCTTCACATATATGAGTTTTAATTATAGCTTTAAATAAAGGCAATAATTAATTACTATATTTTCAATAAATTAAATGGCTAATAAAAATAGATAACGAAATTCTAAATTACTTTTTTATTTATTCGTTTTTGTCTATAATAGATATCTTAATTCTAATAATATTTTATCCCTAATGCTATTAAATAAATCTTCTGAGAACAAAAACATATTCTTTAAAATTAATAATTTATTTCTAATAGGCATCTTTTTAAATGACATCTCTCAGAATAATAATCTCTCCTAAATCATTTAATAAATAAAATATAAAAAATATTATTTTCATTTATCAACCGTTGTATACATAATTACATTTTCATTCTTCTAAAATTGCGCAAGTCCACTTTGTTATAAATAAATTAGGCTATAATTTCCGTTGTGGTATCATTAAAGGGTAATTTAGATCTTTTTTTTTTTTTTTTATCACAGGATGTGCAATAATTTCCAGACTTTTGGTCTCGCTTACTCAACGGTTGTCTGGCGATAATATTTGGCACAAGCATTGGCATAAACTGTTGTAACGAACTTGCTAAATTCAAAATATTTATATTAATTTATTCTACAAACAAAGGATTATCTTTGGCTGTAAAGTTTGTCAATATTTTAATAATCTTGGCGTAATTCAGCAGTCCGGTCTGGATTGCGACTCAGTCAACTAGAGAATTCGCTCTACATCTACTGATCGGATAACATGTGATCCCCGTAGCTCTCTCTCTCACCTCTACCTTTTGCATTCTCGTAACTTGCGGTCAAGCTGTAATTCCACTATTATGGTACTGTTGATTTACCTATGAAACGTCTTCAAATAAAATAAATATATTTTACAGCAAACTATTAGTTCTCTTTGTTTTAACGGCCATCTTTTTCAGCTGTAAGGACCTGGACAATAAATTGGAATTTTCAACTGTAGAATCCCAGAATTCTACTTGACAGAATCTTTAATATATTTTCTTTTCGTTAAATTTATTTAAATACGTACTTGTTAAAAAAAAAAAATGCAAAATATAACTATTTGCTTTTTTATTCTTCAATTTAAATTTATGTTTCAAATCGGTATTTTTGCATTATTACGCTTCATTTCGTATTTCTTACGAATATTATAAAATTTTTGATCGCCACTTTTTTTTAAACTAATTTTTTAAGTTTATTAATGAAAAATATAGCAGAAGATTTCTTTTGAAAGTATTGGTAATAAATGGTTAGAAAAAAATATATATATACAATTTATCTTTTAGCAATTTTTTTTTCTAAAAGAACTTAAAAAAAAAAAAAAAAAAAAAACATTAAAAAAAAAAACCATTAAAAAAAAAAAAAAAAATACTCATTTTCATCTGCAATATTTATCCTTTTTAACTATGGTCGCACCAGGTAGTTTTTTATTTTTATTTTTATTTTTTTTCTTCTTTATTTATTATACTGCTTAATTACGGTAAATAATTTTATACTTTTGTTTCTAAAAAAATATTTTCGCTTTGTTTATGCTTAGAAAACGTTTACAAAACATTATGAAATCAAATAAAAATTGGGATGGTCGCAAAATTATAACAGATGGTTTGAGTTTACAATTTTATTTTATTTATTTATTTATTTATTTATTTATTTATTCATTTTGCCATTAGAGTGATGGCTGAGTCTCAAGGATATCACTAGCGAGGTTAAACTACCTCTTTAATTGCATTTTTAATTCGAAGTTGATTTTTTTTATATTTACACATTTTGAAGTCCCCTGACACAAAAAACAGGAATTTACAGGTTGGTCTGTGTGTCTGTTACCAGCATATCGCAAGAAGAAATCGCAACAGGAAATCCACTTAAACTGCATCATGTAATGTGTGATCCTACGCTAAACTTTCATTGAGACGAAGAAAATGACTCGTGTACAGGGACATAGAAGAGAATTAAAATATATTACGTCTATGGGAGAATTTTCTAGTAAGTACAGGGTAACACCTACAGGCAGCTGTGAATAGAATTGAATGTACGTATTTTTTGTCTATGTATAAAAGCATGTTTTGTGTAGGTCGTGGTATGGAAATCATTCATGTTTCGTTTACAAAGCTACCCAAAATATTTGGATATAACGGGTCTATACTCAGAAATATCTGGAAGTGTATTTCATTTTGCGTTAGGTGTTTCTATTAAGACTAAATTTAAGTGCACAATGCGATGTGCATATAGTTTATAGACAATATACAGTGCTACACACAATTAAGCTAAAGGTTCTTTTCTATTGAATGTAATTCATGGATGCGGTTTGTTGCATTTTATTATGTCGATGAACGTAGCTTCGGAAGGAAAATTAATCTTCATACTTATACTATAAGCAAACTCTTGTTTTGTATAATATCAGATTTTGAAGTTCCCTAATTTTGTATGTTCTGTTTTTAGAGGTTGTTCTGAATATACACTGGTTCTCATAATTATAAGGACACCCGTTTTTCTATATTAACTAAACGCTGAATACTATTATTTAAACAAATATATTTTTTGTTAATTTGAATTCCATTAATAAACTGTATTTAAAAAATTGTATCGTTTTCTATCTTTAAAAACTTTAAATACGGTCAAAAATATGATTTTTCAGGTGTTCACAGTTATAAGGACAGCTCGAATCTTAGTATTTTTTTTTCAGTTATTCTTTAAATTAATATTTTACGGGGTCTCTGTTTAAGGTGAAGCAGTCAGACATTCTCTCTGGTATACATATATATATATATATATATATATATATATATATATATATATATATATATACATTTTTGTTTTAATATTCAGTTCCAATACCATTTCATACAGCATAGATGATATTCTGAATACATTTTAAACTATTTAAAATTGCTTTCCACTTGCATGCACTTTTCTAATATGATAAGATGAGGGTTTTTTTTCAACTTTCAGGCCACGGGAAAGGAAATAATACAGAAGTATCTTTCTTCAAACTATTTCCTATTGCTCCAGAAGTAGAGCAAAAATGTAAAAATACTATGCAATAACGAATACGAATCTATAATTCGAATTTTAATACGAATTATAGATTTTTTTTTTTTTTTAGATTTATGTACAAAATAACTATCAACCATATATTATTAATGTAATGCTACTTTAGATAAAGCTTCCCCGCAATTATTTCCGCTTATGCATGAATTTCAGTCTCATTTATATTGAAGTTTGATTACACCGCATTTCCTCTTGAAAGCTTCAGAATTCATTAAAATTATCACAGCTTTCAAGTTAAACAGATAAACTCTCAGTGGGAGTAAACCTAATAATTAATTTCACCTGCACCGTTATCTTTTCTCGAATATATTGCTTAAAATAAAGTATTTCAGATTTATTTAATATAAAATAAATTATTTATTTCGTTTACTAAAATAATAATTATTTTATTTTATTTCTAAAAGAATTGCATTAAAAATTTAATACAAACCAACGTAACCAAAAGTAGACATTTTGACAAAACTAAATATGGGAAATAAAGTCTATAAATCATAAGTACTTTAAATATTAAAAAACGGTTTAAAAATATTAATATGTACCTGTATTCAAAAATTAGTTTTATTATTTTTCTGAATTTATTTTGTTTATTTATTTTAAGAAGTACTTCAAAAATAAATAAAGGATAAATCTATTATATTTATCATTTTCATCAATTTGATATTTTTTTCAAAAATTTACAGGGTGTTTAAAGGAAAATTTAAATATCCTCAAATTTGTTATCTGTTACAGATAGATGGGTAATGTAAAATCACACTGTTAAAAATTTTTCTGTAAATTTACAGAGAATCTATTGGTAATTAATTATATTATGTCTTACGTAAATTTACAGAGAATTAAAAAGAAGAGATTCTGTCAAAATGCAGAGAAACCATCCTGTAAATCAATCATAGTCTCTGTAAATTTACATAGATCAAAATATTCAAGTCTCTGTAAATTTAAATCTGTGAAACATCATAGTCTCTGTAAATCTACATATGTAAAAATATGCAAGTCTCCGTAAATTCGAGCATGTAAAAGCATATAAGTCTCTGTAAATTTACCATTGTAAAATAACCACGTCTCTGTAAGGTTACATATGTAAAACCATCCAAATCTCTGTAAAATTACATATGGAAGAGCATCCAAGTCTCTGTAAAATTACATACGTAAGAACATCCGAGTTTCCGTAAATTTCATATATAATATTATGAAAATCTCAGTAAATTTATCCATGATAAAATACCTAATATTTGAAGGCCCCACCATTGGCTGAGAAGCTCTGCTCTCAATGTTTGAAGGCGGAAGGTGCATAGTTCGATCCCAGGTTGCGATTTTCGACCTACCCATTCGGAATTTTCCGCGGATTTCACCAAAACTTGTATAAATATGGGATAAGACATTTTAGAAAGACCTACACGTAAGCAATCCTCACCGGTCTAGAAACCTAGCACAGCCAATCGGCTTTAACTAACGCCGATTAAATATTAGTATGTTTACCAGCGTATCGAAGACACTCTAAATTGGCATATACTTAAAATAAATTCCATTATTATCAATTTAGAAGTACAAAAATATCCAACAGTAAGTTTATCTTCATGAATATAGGTAAAAATTTAGTAAATACGTTACATAAGTACAGATTTTTATTCAACTTAAGGAAAAGAAACTTAAAGTTGGATGTTTTTGCACTTGTAAATTCATAGCCTTGGGATTTATTTTAAATGCGCGTCAGATTAGAGTGTTTTGAATAGGCTTCTAAATATATTAATATTATTTAATAATATAAGAGATAATATTATTGTGGTGGTAAAATCACATTGGTTACTCCATAGTTCTAGGCCTGTATAGAATGTCTTGTGTGTATGTCATTCTAAGGTGTTCTATCCCTTATTTACAAACGTTTTTTAAGAAAACCTTGGAAAATTTCGAATGGGTAGGCTGAAAATCTCAACCTGAGATCGAACTTCGCACCTCCCACCTTCAAACTTTGAGATAAGAACTCCTCGGAAATTGATGGGACAAGAAGACCAGACTTTAGTATATATATAGACATACTATATATTTTTTATCAAAACTACATTAAAATTCAGAGGTATAAAGTTGGTTAAGCTTCTATTACCTTTGGTATGATTTGTAATGATGCGCTTTAACAGGTTTTTAACTACAATTTTATTATAGTTGTGGTATATTTTGCATACAGTAAACTTTTAATAAAAAATTCAAAAAAGAAGCTGATTTATATTATGGTACTTCTAATAAAATTATCAGAAATAATTGCAAAATATGTCATATGTTTGCTTAATATTGGTCGGTTATATTTAGTCCATACCAAAATAAAAACTTAATTCCCTCATTTATGTAGAATATGACTCAATATGTGGAATATGACTCAATAGTGAAAGATCTCAGAAGTCTAAATCTAAAATATTGATTTGATAATTATGACAGATATTGATGGTTTTTGCTTGGCTGAAACCGAAACTAGATTTTACTATATCACATATTTTTATCAATACAGGGTGCGCTGTTTTTTTTTTTTTTTTTTTTTTTTTCCTGACTCTTACACCAATATAATTATACGGTTACTTTTATAGTATGATTCCATGATTGATTACAATTAATCGTGGAATCATACTAGAAACTACCGAAAGAGAAGGAATTGTGTCGGTAGACACCCTGTACTGGCAAAGGAAAATTGGCTTCCTTTTCGGCTTTATCACATTAAAAATATAGGTATCAACTGAAATAAATTAAATTTTGCAAACATTATATTTGTAGATCTGTGTTAACAACCTCAGTTTCTTTCATTCAAAACATATATCCACTTTGTAAATACACTTAAAAAATATTTTAACAAATATATGTATATATATAGTACATTTTGATTAGATATTAACTTAAAACAATTAAGAATGCAATTAAAACACTAATCGTTTAAAATGCATTATGCTTTTAAAAAGGTGTAAACTTTCTAAATTTGGGGGGGGGGGGGGAAAGGAAGAAGTACTAAAAATTTGTTAGGTACACTACCTTTCCATAATGACCGTACACTTTCGATTTCAGAAATTTTTTAAAGTTTTTCAAAAAATGCTAAACAAATCATTTTGAAACTTCAGAGGTGTGAAAGGAGGACCGGTAAAAAAATTAAAGTAAAATGAAAGTATTTAGCTTCACCCTGTAATAATTAATGCTTGAAATACGATCTGATAGTAGCATGTGATTATAGGACTCTTTCTCATTAACTCTAAGTTTATATGTCTCTACCGCATATAATCAGGGAGATAAAGGTTTCTTTAAAAAATTGCAAAAAAATTTTCCATTTTAGCTATAACACGCAAAGTATGAAAAGACAGTGCAAAGTTATTTTCAGGAAACTCGACATACAATAATAAACACTGCATACTGCAATCATAATGAAAAAAATATTAAATATCTAATGAAATATGAGTATTTTTACTAAATTTCTAACTGCGCATGCGTAAATGTTCAGTGACTTTTCAAAATTTAACAGTCAAATTTATTGAGCTACTTATGTAAAAACCCCAAACAAAAATCGTGTAAACTCAAAAAGAATATAGAATAAACTGAATTTCAGCTGTTCCCCAACAAAGAAATTGTTGAGAGGGCTTTCCCAATATTTATTTACAATCACAGAAAATTGTATTACCGTTCATCGAATTAAAATAAAAATGTGAGTAAAACTCCTTATACTTTGGCGTTTCTTCGAGAGAAACTGAAGACCAGTTCATTCTTTGGCGTAGAACTTTTTGAGTTAACAGAATACTTGTTTGGAGTTTTTATATAAGTAGTTTAATGCATTTGGCTACTAAATTATAGAAATGAAATTTAGCTAAAACTTAGTCATACGCAGTTAAAAATTATTTAGTAAAAATGCTCACATTTTATTACATATTTAATATTTTTTTTTCATTCTGATTGCAGTATGTTGTGTCTAATGTTGTATATTGGGTTTCCCGAATATAGTTTTGTACTGGATTTAATACCTTGCATGTTATAGCAAAAAAAAAAAAAAAAAAAAAAAAAGAAAAAAAGTTCAGCAATTTTTTAAAGAAATCTTTGTATCTCCCTGATTACATGCGGTAGAGACATAAAAATTTATACAGAAAATGAGGATGAGCCCCATAATCATGTGCTACAGCCAAATTGTATTTCGAGCATTACTTTATACTGGGTGATGGCAAATACTCTTATTTTTCTTTAATTTTTTACTGGTCTTCTTTTCACTTTTGGCACAAACAAATAACTGAAGTACATGAGGTACAACATGTTTTTTACACTCCTGAAGTTTCAAGATGATTTGTTAATACTTTTTGAGCTATTTTAAAACGCATCTGAAATCGAAAGTGTCCGGTCATTTATGGAAAGGTAGTGTAGTAAATAAATTTGAATTTTTAAATACTCACATTGATTTTTATATTAGCTGTAGAAAAAAAAATTACTAATTCATTTCCATATAAAGGTCTCTCTAAAAACTATGCATACAATTTTGGTAGTTTATTAAAAAAGTAAATTTGTGCAACATATTAATGCAATGCATAACTTGTCACTTAAATCAAGACTAACAAATTTGATGCAAATTTTATTTCAAACTGTAACAAATTTTTAACATTTTTCAATATTCTGTTTTTAATAAAATTGGTTTCTAAAAGTTATTTTATTAGAAAATAAAAACTCTCATTTCAGATCAGATTTCTAATAGGTAATCGTAGAAGTATAGGAACACATTAAAGGTTCGATTCCTAAATAATTTTATTTTTTATAATTAATTCATTGCAATGTGTAGAATAATTTCCTTAATTACTTCAGTTTCTGGGATATAAATATTTTTAAATAGACGGCAAGTGGAGAGAAAATGTTCGTACGTATTAAATAGTATATAAAGAAATATAGAGCTTTTAATATTTTTAAATATTAATTTAGGGTTCAATGCAGATGAAAATCGGGTACTCTTTTGGTTTTCGTCACTAGTTCCATAAATTTAAATTTTTAAAATGTATAACTTTTTGTTAAAGAAACCATTAGATTATTTTGAATTAAAAATATTTTGACTTTTTTTTTTTTTTTTCTTTACAAAAACAAATTTTAAAACATTTTTCTTCTACAAAATAGGATCTAAAGAAGAAACAAATTCTACGCTTTTACACATGAAAACAGCATCCCGGTAATTTACTAGAATCATTGCAAAAAGCTCACTAAGAAGAAAAACATCTTTGCTGCAAAGAAAACATACAATTAAAAATAATTAAAAAATAAAATATACTGAATTAGATTTAAATTAAACTTTATTTTACTAACATAACACTGAATGTATCTTGTTTTTCTAAATGAGATTAATAAAAGATAAATGGTGAGAAATTCTTTGACAGGATGAATATTTGATATTTGTAAATGTCTTTGATGAGGGTATTTTACGGCATTTTCTATTTTCATATTTCTTAGACAACTTGTTTCGTTTCTTATATCAGGATCAATTTCCATTATAACTAGAAAAAAGAAAAATGATGAAAAATTACTATTGTAGGAAACACTTTAATTATAAATTTTTAAAACGAAATCTGCATCCTATGACATTTTAAGCAAATAATGAAAAGAAAGGATTGTAATTCCATGGCACTAAAAAAAATTAAGTATACATAAGCGAATTTTAAAGTGTATCTTATATACTCCATCTAAATAGAATCTAATAAAAAATCATCTAAAGAAAATAAAAGTAGATATACATTTTAAATCATTAATACAGGAAAAAATCACTTATATAATGAAATTATAATATATTTAAGCACCATTTTATGAACGCCAGTGTAACAGGAATATTTTTGAAGTATTTTATATTAAAAACAAGTATGAATTGGATTGGATTCGGGAATAATGCCGATTAACTGCTGTAGGTCTTAGGCCTACTTTGAAACGACTTTATCCCCGAGCTTTTAAAAGACTTTCCCCACCTTCCTATATGAAATTTTAAAGTTTGCCACTGTGTTCCCCTCCCCCCCCTTTTTTTTTAACCAAATTTAGAAACCGGGGGACTCGGCCTTAGTTCCAAACACTCTCTTAACTTTATAATACTCCGAATTAAAAACTGTCCAGTTATTAAAATCTTCCCCTTACAAAGAAGGAAAGGAAAAAACATGTTTAAGAAAAATTATTTCTGTCAATGCAAAAACTTGTCTGAAAGTTTTTTGACAGTGCATTATTAAGCAGAATCTATTTAGCTATATTTCAGTGAAACTGTATTTTTAAATTGCAGTTGCTCCACAATCGTCTGCGTCCGCCTCCCTACATAAACATGTAACCGCAGTCTTGGCATGCTTATGATTATGGTATATTCATCCAAGATAATTCAAAACTACAGTTGGCTTTTGTACTTAAAAGTAACGTTTTATGCGGATCGGTTATTTTGAGATATAAATTAGTCCGCAACATATAACAGCCTGGATAAAATTTCGTATTAATTTAAACATTTCCTCACTCAATTTAATATACACTCTGTACTTTGAATTCTTAAATATCAAACTGTATTCTGAAAAATATTAACTTGTCAGAAAATTTAATTTGTCCCCCAACCCACCCCTCTATTACCATTGCTCGGCAACTGCAACAATAGTTTTCTTTTTCTTACATTGTGGTTTTTTAACTTGTGCATATATATGCATACATATACACACGCAAGCAGATTTTCAAAATTTTCAGAAAGCAAAATTAAAAACATTGGACGGTTTAGAATACAAACCGTCCTCCCCTCCCTTAAAAAATAATTAAAAAAGTTGTCGGATAAAACTCCCTCAATAAAATCTTTATTTTGTATTTCGATTTTTAAATTTATTTATATTTTATTATTTAAACTATTAATTATATAATGTGGAAATGACTTACTTTTTCCTCAATTCCCACTATTTTGATTTAAGATAATCTATATTATTTTTCAGTCTTTCAGCAAATGCCAGCAAACACTTTTAATAACAGGAAGAGGCTGTAAAAAGAATATATAAGAAAACATATAGAAGTTTCAGACGATATTAAACTAAAAACTAGTAGGATGTGGCCACCACATGACTTTCTTCTATATAATATTACACAAAACTTATACAATAAAAATTACTTATTAAATTATCAAATTCTTTTCAATTATAAATGCAGAAGATTTTTTTCTGATAGAATTATTACTAAATGCCGAAAGATGTCAGTTTTTTTTTTTTCAAAATCAAAAGAAATGACTTCTTTCCAAGTTTTTTTTCGTTAAAAGAAAAAAAAAAAAAAAAAAAAAAAAAGGAAAAAATGGATAACTTTGTTTTAAATTATCACATATCTATAGTTCAACCATTAGTTTTAAAGGTATTGACGATATCTTTCGAAAGATACCCATATTGAAAATTTACTCCCCCTGGGGGGTACTTAACCCCCAAGGGGGGAGCGATGCCCCTCCATGCAAATTTTCCCCCCTAGTTAACTACTACTATTATTAATAATTCATATTAATTTTACAATCACACGATTAAAATAACTCTCATTATGTGCATTTATACGAAATTTTGTCCTGTATTGTCATGTTGAAAATTTAGAAAAATGCCATCACAGCACCACCTGTTGAGCCATTGTTCCATAAATCTAATCAGAACTAGTTAATGTCAGGGTCCAACTAAACACCAAGTTAGGTTAAATTTCGTTCATTGGTTCGTGAGATACAGCGTCCACAAAATTTGTGATACACACACAGAGAGACAGACATTTTCTAAAAACAGTCTAAGCTGCCTAATCCTCAGAACAAAATTTTCTGTTTCTTTAAAATCCCCCCCCCCCCCCCTACACACACACACACACACCTCACAAAGAAAACAAAATTATGCTTAACATGATTTTTTTTTTGTGTGTATGTAAAAAATTAATTGAATATTTTCTGGCCCAGTTTTGATAGGGCAGTATCAATTAGATCTATTTTAGCGAAAAAGTAGTTTCAAATTACAGCCAATTCTCATTTCAGCTATCTCTGCCTTACAAAATAAATTTGTGGACGAAATATTGTCATGACTGTAGTTACGGCAGAAAAGTACAAAAAACATATGTGCATTAGTTATACATTTGAAAGTTGTAGTTTTGAATTGGTTCGAAAAATGTAACCTTGATAAAATTTCGCATTCATTTAAACATTTCTTCGTACAACTTAATGTTATGTTTTCAATCTTTGAATAACAATTTGTACACAGAAAATTAACAAGTTTGAAAGTGTAATTTAACTCCTTCCCCATTCATTCCCGCTGGGGGTAAAGAAACAATTTTATTAGTTTTTCCATGTTGCTTGTTTCTGCTTTGTTACATCAAATATATAAATATTGTACACACAAACAGATTTTCAAACATCTCAGAAAACAAAATTGAAAATATTGTGTTGGTATCCATACAAATCATTCCCATCCCCCCCCCCCCCCCCACACACACACGCACACTAAAAAATGTTTGGCATCAAAGATCTATATAATTCGCAATAATATTTCTGGTCATTATGGTTCTGATTCAAATTTAACCTTATTCCTTTCGGAGAAAATCATTGCTCATTTAACAAACTTTTCTGGCCATTAGACATATGCTCTTCTCAAAAAATAAAGAAAAGAAAAGAAACGCTTAAGAAACTATGTTTTAATTCATACCGAAATCTTGTCGGAAAGTTTTCGGACTTTGTGTTGATAGGACAGTGTAAGTTTGACTTATTTCAACAAAAAAGTATTTTTTTTAATTGCAGTTAACCTGTAATCAACGTCTACGGGTCTACGCCCCGCTGTATAAGCGTGTAGGTGTAGTTTAGGCAACGTATGGTTAGGAAACATTTATCTAGTGTAATTCGACAATCCAGTTGTTTTTATACTTCAAAATAATTCCGAATTAAATTGAACTTTTTAAAACTTCGATTTGAATTTATTTACAGAATGTAGCCTGTGTAAAATTTAGTATTAAACATTTCTCTACTCTGCTTGATTCATAAACTATACATTTAATCTTTAAACATCAATTTGTGAGTAGATTGTGCTACTAGTTTGAAAATTTAATCTAATCTCCCTCCCCTCCCCCCTTCCAGTATTATCGCTGTGGAAAAAAAATAATTTTATCGTTTTTCTTGCATTGTTTCTTTATTTATATATTAAATGTTAACACTCACAAAAAAAAAAAAAAAAAAAAACTAAAAACATTGCTGGGTTGATGTACAACTCCCCTCCCCGAAAAAATAGTGTTTAACATCAAATACTCATATATAATTTGTAATAATGTTTCTCTGTTTTTAGGGATGTGCTAAATTGTTTTTATGGATGTGCTAAACTGTGTTTAACCCCCCCCCTACACACACACACACTTTTTTCATCCTTTACAATAACTGCTTACTAACAAATTAATATATCTATGTTTATTTTGTATATCTTCTGCTAAAGCAGTTTTCTTCTAAACTCTAGAAGAAAAAGCGGCTCAGATTATAAGAAACAATTTCTATAATTTTGCCCTCCGCAGTAAATACATAAAGTATTATGTAACAGAAATACGAAGCTAGATACTACATACTAGATTCTAGGTATCTTTAAATTGAATAACTCTGTTTATAAGTTTCAGGATTTAAATATAAAAAAAATAACCGCTAATATAACTAACATGAACAGTCATTGTTTTTGTTGATTATTAAAATAGGATAAAAGATTATATAAAATTCAACTTACCTAATTATGAATTCCAAATGAAAACATGAATTGCTTTAAGTTCTTCAATACAGACAACAACAACAAACTTTTAATGTGTAGATACGAAGATAAACATTCCGCAGAAACAATCTAATTTTCCCTAACGTTCCCTTTTTCCCCCCTTTTTACGTAATAGTACACTGCAATGAAACAAACTATTCAGTATATTTTTGCCTTCAAAACTTCTAGTTATATATATTATATATATATATACTATATATATATATATAGGTATTTACTTTAATATAAAAATAATTTAAGGTTATGCATTTACATAATTTTTTATTTAATGTATCAGTCAAAATCCCTACAGGGAAAACGTTGTTTTCAAAAGGGAAATATCTGTAAATTAAGAACTGAGTTTCTTGGTTCAATGCTTTTAACAGAGAACTCGTGTAAATTTACGGAGAGTCTCAATACTTTTTCTGTACTTTTACAGAAATTTTTGACAGTGAACCGAGTTTCTTGATTCACTGCTTTTAACAGTGAACTCATGTACATTTACGGCGATTCTCAATACTTTTTCTGTATTTTTACAGAAATTTTTAACAGTGCAGAAAATGGTTAAAATGAGCTGAAGAGGAGACTATCTTAAAAAAAGAAAACAAATTGAAGAGAATTTTCAGAATGTTATACCTTTTAAATTTTTATACAACCCTTCACACAGTTTTTATAAATTCGAAAGATTTTATGTTCCATCAAACAAAATTAATAGGGAAAAAAAAACAGTTACATCTATAACCACTTGACACCCCTATGATATTTAGAATTAAAAAGAAAATATATAATTACTGTTGCTAACAAAGATAACAATAAAATATACATTAAAATATTTACAACGGAATCTCTCAATAAGAAAAAATCTTTATCATGGTTTCGCTGCAGTGGTAACAGTGTTTACGGTGTACAGTTTTAAGAGGTTAAGAGGACTCAGCACTTTTACAGCACCGTTGAAGTATGTTTTATATAAAAGCTTATATTTCCATTTTATATTTTTAAATTCATCTATATTAAGTTTATTTTTTTAATTAAATAAATATTCAGCAACAATTTGTATGGTTTTCTTTAATATCTTTTAGATATTTGATATCTTCAAATTGAGTTTTTTTTTTTTTTTTACTTAGCCTGCATTTTTTCATAAATTCATTATCTTCAAAATGCTTACATCATTTCTACACATATTTACAAACAAACTTAAAACATATATATGTTGAAAATGACCTTTCTAAAAGAACTAAGTATGAATTTTAGAATATATTTAAAATAAAAAATTGCTGCGCTCCTGGCATGCATTGGGCCAGGTTCTATAAATAAGTTTTTTTTTTTTTCAATTTAAAGTGCGGTGTTATTAGGCGAAAATGGTGTCGGGAAAAAAATGAGGACCTTAAATGAATTTTATGAGGTTTCGAAATTAAGGTGCATAATTAAAAATTATGTACATAGTTAGTTATTTAATAAATAATTAGTTATTTTTTAAAGAAAACTAATATTTTACAAGGTATGCTTTAGCTGTTAGAACCTTTATTTAAGACACAGAATGTGTTTTAAATTTGACATTTTATATAAAATGATTTCATAGATCTGTAAAATATTTAAATGCATGTATTTTTGAACAGTATGCAATTAAAAAAAATATTGAAACGCTTTCTGATATCTGCATTTTTTTTTCAATTATGGTAAACATGTAATAATCAGCGATTTATAACATGTGACAGGATCACTCATCTACGTTAAACATATAATAAGTATTTTTATTCACATTATGAGGAATTAGTGGCCTCCATTCCTCAAAGATTAACTTAATTAACTTAATTAATAAGTAAGAAATAGAACGAGACTCAAAATTAAACACAAATAAAGTTTTATAAGATTTTAAATGCAGGGCGGACACTTGGGCCAAACTCAAATATAAAATCTTAAATACTTTAGAAAGATAACTTCAGTAAACAATTTAAATATATTCAGAAATAAATCTCACACACAGTAGATAACATAGTAAGAATATTGCTCTCGCTGTTTCACAGCACTTTTCTAATAGTAGGCAAAAGGCGAAAAGTATTACCTGAATCAGCCTAACTCTACACTATAAATTATCGCCTTAAAAATCACCACAACATTTATCGAACTAAGAACTTAATCATCCAAGAACAATTATGTTCTATTTCACATTCTACATCACCACCACACTACCACAAAAGATAACTTAAGAAAATTCTGTTCTTATTCACCTCTACATCACACCTTTCTTCACCACACTCATTGATATTTATAAATTATTTATTGAAATTTTATTTTATTTTTTTTCGACTGAGTAAAAAAATAATTCCTGGGCCGGGAGTCGAACTCCGGATCTTTGACTTAACCAATTGAGCTATCCAGGCCGACACACCGGTCAGCATTACTCACTCAGACAACCTTTAGGCAGAAATATCTCTGGTCTATCATGTAGATAGCTCAACAGAACTAAGCCGCAGGAAATGGAAAACATCATTAAACAACGGGAGAAAGAAATACAATTTTTATTAAAGTCAAAGATCCGGAGTTCGACTCCCGGTCCAGGCATTATTTTTTCACTCAGTCGGAAAAAATTAAAAATAAAATTTCAATAAATATGATTTTCTTCCACAGTTGATTGTGTGATTTTAATAAAAATTGGATTCCTTTCTCCCATTGTTTAATGATGTTTTCCATTTCCTGCGGCTTATTTCTGTTGAGCTATCTACATGATAGACCAGAGATGTTTCTGCCTAAAGGTTGTCTGAGGGAGTAATGCTGACCGGTGTGTCTGCCTGGATAGCTCAATTGGTAGAGCCTTGACCTTGTAAGTCAAAGATACGGAGTTCGACTCCCGGTCCAGGCATTATTTTTTCACTCAGTCGGAAAAAAAAAATCAATAAATATAATTTTCTTTCACAGTTGATTGTGTGATTTTAATAAAAATTTATAAATTAATCTTCGTCAACTCCACTCATTTCATTTAACAACTCTAAAACCTCTCCGTATTCACTCGCGCTTTGCAACTTGTTTTCTTCGCTGCAGCGCTATGCTGACATGACTCCAATCTTACAACATGTGATCATAAATGTTTTTATTATACAGTATATTACACATTTACGTTTTTATTTTGGTATTCCGTATTTGGTATATAGTTCAGATTTTGACTTCTATTTAAGTATAAATCACTCAGTTTTAAAGATACAGGTATGGGGTTTTTTGTAATGATGTGTTCGTTTCGTTTCGTTTATTGATATCATTAGCATCAGATTTGTATGCTTGACTTGTTGATCTTCGTCAGATAATTACAGATAGCACATGCCAGAGTTAGAATACGAAGAAATGGAAAAACACCCAGGGCTGGCGCGGGAATCGAAACCGCTCTCTTACGCTCGAAGGCGATTAGCAGTGTGGCTACATAACCACTCGGCCACGGAGGGGCCTAATGACGTGTTCTTGCATTAAATGTGAAAGAAAAAATAATGAATGAAAACAAAAATATAGAAATAAAAATAAGCTTTCTATATAATCTGATGTGTGAGACGGAGTTGTGCAAAAACTTATAAGTGTACCTTTTTAAAAAATTAATTGGTAAAAGCTTTGACAACAGGGTTTTGTTCCGCAACTCATTTTCTATACATTTTTTAATTTATATTACTCGTGTATCTCTAATACGTGAAGGCTTATATTGCGTTTTATCATTTTAAAAAACCCTATATCTTAAAATATAGATTTTATCGGAATAGCACAATTTAATAGTTTAACTAAACATAGAATGTTTAGATTTAAATAAAGTTACATTTAGCAAAAGATATTTCGCAAGAGGCACATGATTATGAAGAAGTGTAATCTTTTTTTTTTTTTTTTTTTTTTAACTGAAATTATCGAATGATGAATATGTCAAACGGAAAAATCTATAAGAAAAAAAGAAAAAAGAGAAATACAACGAAATTTTTAAGAGATTCAATTTTGAGAATAATGAATTGTACATATTTATGGATACAGAGTAGAATAAAATAATAGTAGTATTAAAAATGCTCGATGTCCTCAAACGTTGATATACAACACTTAGACATTGTATAATGAAAATCTCCAGAGATACATTTATATATTTTTTTAATAAATGGTCATAAATTAGAATCCAAGTGTGCTTATTTACATATCATTGTTTTAAGTTACAATTGAAGCATAAATTCGTCATTTTTTTCTTTTCCTGAGATATGGGTCTACATTGAGGTATTTAAAAGTTCTTGAAATATTAGTCCTTATTTCAAAAATTATATATACATACATACATATATATATATATATATATATATATATATATATATATATATATATATATATATATATATATAATAATGAACGTTGAATTAACTTATTATATAACGTGATATCAAACTATCTTCTGTCGGCCCTTTCAATCTATTGTAAATAATGTGTATTACATATTTATCGTTAAAAAGATTAAATATTATGCATGTTTTCACATGTATGTAATATTTAAAAATATTTTTAACATTGATTTGTATATTTTTTTATAATATATAATATCCAATGAAACAACTGATTATTAAAAAAAAAAAAAGAAGACAAACAAGGTGTCTAATTTTAACTTATCTGTATATCTCATATTAAAAATGCATTTAAAAACACTCTAGCCTTATAAAACTTTCCTTTTAAGAGCAAAGTCATAAAACAATTTTTAAGATATTTTTCCTGTAAACATCTTACTCAGCCTAAGTTTCTTTTTACTCTTATTGTCTTTGTAATGTTTAACGACATTTCTTCTCAAATGACATTACATTTCTATGTACACGCATCTAATATGATTAAACGTGCGAGGAAATACATTTGAATTTTTTTTCTCTCTTTGATTATATTAAAATAAATCTCAAGAGATTAATTTTCATTCTTTTCGAAAAATTGAATTAGATTAATCATAATCAAATGTAAATTGGGGATGATGTATAAATAAAATATATTGGAGAGCGTAATCTGCTAATTACTTTGTATGAAGTCTATGCGTTATTTTATTTTCATGATAACAAATATTTTTTTTAATTGCTGTAATATTAATGTTCACATATTCCAGTTCATTGATTTATATTTTTAAAATGTGTTTCGGCTTTTAGATATAAATTAATTATTAATACGTAAATTATATTATATATTTTACATGAAATTAGAATTTTAATGTAGAAAGGACTTTTTATAAATGGTAGATTTTGATTACATATTATAAACATTGGAAATATAATAATAATACATAGATAAAGTAATACAATCTTAGATAACTTTCATAAGAAGCTTTGTAAATCGGAGTATGGATTATTAAACTTAAATAAATAAATAAATAAAATTAAAAAATATAAATTTTGTCATTTTCTTTTCTAATTTTTGCACATCTGTAAAAGCATACAGAAATAACTCAATAATATGATTAAAATTAAACTAGAGTTAAGTTTTAGCAAATAAAATTTAATTCTTGTCAAAAATTCTTCAAATTCATTCAAAAATAGAATAAAACTGGAATAAAACTAGTGGCCACCACATGACTTTCTTGTATATTTTTTATGAAAATTCACTCTGTAAAAATAACTTATTAAAATCATTATTTAATAAAATTATCTTCCATGATAATGCAGTACAATTTCCGTATTAGAGAAGTAGTGTAACACTAAATATCCAAAAAAAAGTTCATTTTATTTTCGATATTATTTTTATTACTATTCTTATTATTATTTATTTATTTATTAAAAATTTTTTTTATATATAAAAAAAATCTATTTTAAATTATAGCAGATCGATGGTTCAATCATTCATTTTAAAGGTATTGGCGAGCTCTTTTGAAATATATCCATCATGAAAATTGTTTTCTTCCCTTCCAGGGGGTGAGGCGATGCTCCGACATATGTATTTTTTTTCACAGTTGACTATCTCTATTATAAATAATTCATGTAAATTTCATAATGATTATTAAAAAAATAATTCTCTTTATGCACATTCATACAAAATTTTGTCCCATACCACCATGTTAAAAATTTAGAAAAAGTGGATGTCAACGCAAACTGTATGACAATTTTTACTAAAACTTGATAAGCACTAGTTTATGTCAAGGTGTAACTACATACCAATTTGTATGAAATTATGTGCTGTAGTTCTTGAGATACAGTTGCCATAAATTTTGGCACTCACACACACACAGACAGACAGACAGACATTTTCTAAAATTATTAAATTGTGTTCCACTTCTCTCAAAACGTGTAAATCCATCAAAAACCCGAGGTCGAAAGTTTTTACGAATCCAATACTTCCTTCTATTGAATATAGAAGAAAGTAATATAAAATAAAAATAACTACATGCACGTAGATGCACAATATATAAATATTTGCTGCAAATGAGGAGCCTCGATGTCCTATTTGTAATATTTATTACTCAACAAATGATTTTAACTTATTATATAATATTTAAAATTATATATATGATTAACTCACTACATAAATAGATATCATTATGAGGGAGGCTACCGCCCGCCTCGAACCCCGATATATCCGTCTGTTTATATCTATCTGTATATATGTGTATATGTATAATTAATTGTAAATCATATCCTTGTTTTAATTTCTTTTATCATGTAAACATTTGTACTGAATTTAATGCAAAATGATACACCTTAAATCATTTGAATTATTTTGTGTAGTCCTGTAAACTAATTACCTATCCTATGCCGACTATTTTTCAAAGATGTTTGGTATTTTAACATTATATTAATGGTTGTTTATTTAATTAAGATTAATGGAGTGTAATCATGCTAAAATGCACTTATAAGATATACTGTCTATACATCATAATGGTAGAAAATTATTTTGAGTGTCCCTGTATACAAGCCACACTAGTTATACAGAATAATAAAAAATATAAACTAATTTATTGGAACTGACTAATATTCAACCAAACAAGACATCACTGGGTGATTACAAAATGTTATCTTAATTCTTTTGTGGGTCTAAACATACTTTTTTTCGATGAAAACATGCTTTCAAGCATCGTAATAATGTGTGTTAATTATATTTGGTTTAACGCAGAATAAACGCGTTAAAATGAGCTTGAGAAAATGTGGCCATAGGTTCTATCGCCAGAAAATTCTTTTCTGCGTCCTTGACAATGAAACATAAACATTATATAAACCACTAAAAAATATACAACATATTCTATGTAGCTCATGAAAGATTATTTGAAATTTGACATAATTTGGATGATCACGTGACATTCTTGAAACACATTTGTGAGGTTCCGTAGACTAATTTTCAATTTAAGAAACATTTAATACCGGAAACATGTTTTCAGGCCTCTCAATAATGCATGCTAATTTAATTTTGTTGAATGCGGTGTAAGTATGTTAAATTGAGTTTAAATGAAATCATTCTAATAAGCCGTAATGATGAAAAAACATTTGGTGCGTCCCTGTACACGATCCATACGCAATATAGGTACCAATTTCTATGCAGCTATTTCTGTATAGTGCCTGAACATGAGTACCAATTTTCAATCAAACCAAGTTTCTTTGCGCTTGCTATTGCGGTACATACAAATTCCATACATATCCGATAAAGTTAACAAACATTTCGGTGTGACCCTGTACACGAACTACAAAAACAATACACACTCAAAATTTTACAGCTATTTCTATGTGGTTTGTGAATATGTATACCCAATTGCAAGTCAACACAGTGATTTTCGCGGTCGCTATTGCAAGACAGACACACACAAAACCCAAAAACATTTGAGTCTCCAGATGGAGGCCCCCACTGACGTTTCGGCAGCTATATACTAGATCTCCTATTATACGAACTGTAATGAGTAACTCACCGATGGATATAAAGTAAATTTATTCATTTTAAAAATAAAAAATTGAAAGATGTGATTGAATCGTTTGCTCCTACTGCCAACTCCCTCTGCAATTTCCTAAAATGCTTCAACCTTTCAATTCCTTCCCCTTATTTAAGAACAAAATGACGAATTCGTTTGTAAATATCACGAAAAGATCCAAAAAATTGTTGACCAATATAAAACTTATATGTACCCGCATCCTAATATATTGGACCAAGACATCATGAACAAAGTCTACGTACAAATGTACTGCAATATTTTGAAACACTCATTTATATGGATTAAATAAAATAGACCATGCCCCAAGAGATATTTCAGTCATTAAACATACTTGCCAACCATCTCATTAATAAGCGTAAAATTGTTAAAGTCCCTTAAAAAAACGCCCATTTTTACACACCACTTTATTTTAGAGTAATTATCTTCAAACGTTGCTACAATTAAATAAGAATAAGATTACTTTAAAATAGGACTAGTGGGGAAAAAAAGCAGATATGATTAAATCATTCCCTAATTGATAAGCCCTTGGTTATGATGGTATCAATAATTCGCCTTTAAAAATTGCTCTATAAATAATACCAGTATTCTATCTACTCATTAGTGCTAGGTTTAAAAACCATTATTGCAAAATGACAGTGTGTGCATAAAAGTGATACTCAACGGATTTATGAACCTTTTCACTGAATTTCTAACTGTAAACAACATTATTACATTACTTCATAAAATGCTGATATATCGCTCATTGATGTTTTCGTATTTACTTACATTGAGGCTTGATGTAGTTTTGGAAAATTTGACAACAAAATTACAATTTTTTTCAACCATATTTGTAACAGTTGCATATGCTAAAAGTTAAACGTGTTTTTTTTTTTTTTTTTTTAATTAAATTTGATAAAAAATGTATTAAAAGATAAAAAAGTATCTTTGATGTATTTTATGATAAAAAAGTATCTTTGTCAAAAAAAAGAAAAAAAAATCTGGGATGTCAATAATTTATAGTGACATAGTATTCATTAGAGGTGGCTGACAGGAATTAACTGTCCGTCAAAAGTGTAAAATGGAACCTGATTAAAGGCAAATGGAATTATGAATATTAGACTATGTGAATTATGAAAATGTTTTCTTTTTTCACGTCATATTTGTTATGCCGTAGGTCAGAAAAAAAAATACATTTTTAAATTTACATTAGGTTATAATCTACTTTTAATCACATTTTCTTTTTATTTTATAGATGTAACACACAAATGAACTATTGTTATTTTTATACTATCATTTTTACCTGTAATAGTCTATTATTAAAATTATTTTAATTGTTTATAACTAAAAATTATATTTTATTTTCTTTATCTCAATACATTGTTGAATCTATGATGATGAAATATCAAGCAGAGAGCCTCATATCAGAATTGTTTTCTATTAAATCAAGACTATTCCTTTCACGAAAATACTTTTCGCATTTTACAGATTCATATAAACTCGTATAAACTCATATAAACACAAACAATCATAGATTTTGAATGTACGACTGGTGTGGTAATGTGGATTTCAACTATTTTACACTATATATAAAATAGATATTTAGAAAACAAAAAATAAAATAAAATAAATAAATAAATAAGGTATTTTCATAGTCATGTGTTTTCTGCTGGATGTCCTTTATTTTCTTTCTGTATTTTTCTTATTAGTTATTTTCCTTTATAATATAACTTAAATTTCCAGCTTGCTATTAATTAAAATAAAGGAATTCATAATTACTAAAAAAGAAATAATATATACAAAAAATAATTGCTCGAAATATATTTTTAAAAAACCCACATTCATTTTAATTATAATTATTATTTTCTGTATATAATTCTTCACAATTAACTTTTATTAATGTTTTTTGTTGAAGTTTTAAAATACATAAATTTTTCTATCTATACAATAATACATGCATAGCTCTTTATTATGTAAGCACCTAGTTTTTCATTCAAAAACTCTATATATATGTGTAAACAGATAACAAATTAAATTAATCGAAAACAATGTTTATTTTGAAATTGAATTTTGAAAGTATCTGCTTTTCTAATAAAGTCATTCATTTTATTATTAAAATTATCTTTGAGTTCTTATCTACAAAAGATTTTTAATAATAATTAACAATGTACCTAGTAATTTGGATAAATTAAATGAATTGCTATTTTATTTAAAAAATAAAAATTATTAAAATAATGTTTAAAATAAAAAATCCCAAAATATATTTCATTTTCGTCGCTCTCAATACATTCATTTAAAAAAACACTGATTGCAGTTAAGGTCATTTTATTATAAAGCTTCATGTGTTGATCTCTTAAAACGGATACTAGGTCATCGCCATTTTTCTTCAAAACTAAGAACCTGCCTTTAAAAAAATCTTGTAGTTTATTTCATTTTAAAAGAAGTTAAGAAATCTAAATATTCTGAAATTAAATTTAAAATTTTGAAGTTTTCAATACCCAAGTTGGTGTATTTTAAAAGACATCACTTTATAATATTACATGTATATCCTCTTTTAGCCAGAATCTTTTCATTGATTTGTATCACTATGCAATATCAAAATTTTAAGCTATTTTTTTTATTTCTTTAAAATGACTGTATGAGATTTACAATTTATATAGAATTAAGTAAGACATATATATATATATATATATATATATATGATATATAAGAGATAAAAAGAAGTAAGAATTAAATTAATATTTTTATATTATAAATTATTATTTTCATATTTTTAGGGTATTCTGTTTATACTTCAAAGTAATATTGAAAAAAAAAAATTAAAGGATATTTCATATTAGGCTGTAAGATTAAAAGCATAAAAAATAACGAACGGAAATTGCAATCGCGATCATTTGAAATAAACAAGTTAATCATTTTAAGTATTTTAATATCCTATAAGTAAATATCCTATAAATAATATTTAATAAGCAATAGCAGGCGCCGGAAAGATTCAATTTAAAAGAATAAAAGATTTATGATTCTAAATTAAGGGTTGGTTACTTAATGTCAAAAAGAGAGCAATAAATAATTGTATTAATAACTTGGCGAATTGACAACTTTGGCGGGTTAAGGCTCCAGACTGCCTGGGAAAAACGAAAGTACAAACAATAAGAATTGTTATTATTAAAAGAATAGCCAATTAGAGAAAAGGAGATGGAATTAGAACTACGCCAAATTACACCAAAAATTACGGGTATAAAACACGAAACTCATAAAAATTAGGGGGAGTTTTGGAGATATTTGAACTATCATCGGCTAGAAAAGTTTAAAGAATATTCGTCGGCCGCGGGCCACGGACTCCGCCCGGTAACCGCGCCGAACCATGAAACCCCAATGTAATTACGTGCAGCGATCTGAGACTGCAACATTAAAGTACTGCGACTGGATATAACGTCCTCATTCTCCATCGCCTTCCAAGTCCCTAATCTCTAAAATTTAAATAAAGTGAAGTTCCCTAAATCAAGTCTGTATTCTTGAAGAGCCACGACTGTGCACCCAGCGTAACATTACACACACACACACACACACACACACACACATATATATATATATATATATATATATATATAAATTTATATAAAATTAAGTAAAATATACATAAATACTCAACTCTTTTTATACAGATTTATTTTAACACATTGTTAGGAAAAAAAAAAAAAAAAAAAACTTATGTGTGTTTTTATTGAATATTTGTTTGTTCGATTGACAAGATAATAACCAAAAATGTGAATTTAATGGCTAAGATACTTTAAATGATATTAAAAGTATTTTAAGTGCAACTTATTTATTTTAATTTTGTAATGAAGCTATTTACGCTGCCATTTTAAATAAATATTTTTAATGGATATTTATTTTACCTCTTTAATAAAATAAATGTTTACTCTTGATGTCATAATTTGAGGTGAAAATTCTCATTTTATGCTTTTGCTTTATTGATTGATTTAGCTAAAAATACACCAATTCCCTCCCCCCCCCCTCCCGAAAAAGAAGAGACAGAAAATGGGAAAGTATTTTTTATTTATTATAGTATTTTTTATTTATTTTTTAATTATTAGTTTCATTTGCTGTGTGTGTGTGGGGGGGGGGAATTGCTGATAATGTGAGAGATTCAAAAAATGATTGTAATTATTTGAAAATTTCTTTTTTTTTTTCTTTTCTTTTTTTTTTTTTTTTTTTTTTTTCTTCAAAGATTAATCCTTTTTCTTTTCTTCTGGTTAAAGTTTAAATATTTTACAGTTAATGTGGTTGCTAGCAAAAAGATGATGAACATAAATTTAAGGGAGTTATGTCCCCCATGAAAACTTATATATATGTATATATAATTTATTTTAAAAATATTTGAAATATAATTAGTTTAAAATATCTTTAAAATATCATATATATATTTTTTTCCATAGAGACACTGAAGTTCTGTAATTCCAAAAATAAGATTTATTGTAGTTAAAGTTTAAAAACGATTTTTTTTTCTTTTTGTTTTGCTCGTGCAAAAGTTATTATAAGATTAAATATATATTTGTTCTATTTTTTTTTTTTTTTTTTTTTTTTTATAATAATAAAAAATATATTGGTATAAGAAAACTAAATGTGACATACCAAATGCAGATTATTTAGAAAAATACGTTATATACAATGCATAAAAATCCTTCATTATAAGACTAAAAAATATATAGTAATTTTAATTAGATTTTTATAGTATTGCATATGGTTTAGGCAGGAAAATAGTTACTGCAATTTGCATCTATTTATAATTTACGAAATATTTTTCTAGAAAAAAAGAAAGAAATTAATGTTTTAGTTTTATGCTCTGAATGTAACTCTGTAAAAAATAAAATAAAATAAAATAAAATAAAATACGTAAAAATTTGTAAGCTATTTGGGTAAACCAATGTTCTAAGTTGGAAAGTTATGTTTATTACCCAAAATGGGCCAGAAAATCTATCTATTTTGAGTTAACAAACTTGTTATGTATGGTTCACTATTTTATTTTATATATTTGTCTTTAATAAATAAAGACGTAGTAGGAAATTTTGTATCACTCACCTCTTATTAAAAAGGAAAAAAAAAAAGTAACAAGCGTAGATAATCTAAACAAACTGTAAACATTTCGTATGTATACGTATGTACACTGCAAAAAAAAATTCTATACAAAACTGGTGTCGTAACCAATTTAGGTTGAAATTTTGGGTTATAAACAGAACTTTCTAATTTGGAACATTGTTTACCCAAATATCTTACCAATTTTTACCAATTTCAGATTTTTTTTTTTTTTTTTTTTTTTTTACAGTGAATCTTTTATTCAGTGCAAGTATTCGTTTTATTATGTTACTTTTATATTACATTTAAATGCATTACTCAGTTATATACATTTAGTTTAAACGAACAAATGTCAAAATATTTTAAAACATTAAACCTTTCAATTTAAACAAAGGTTATTACAAATAATTGTAGGCAATTACCGTTTTAATTTTAATTGCGAAAAGTTAACTTTTCCTTGAGTGTTTTTTTAAATAATAAATAACATTATGATACTTATAAAACAATTAAGAAAAAAGAATTTTTTATATTCATTATTTTTAATTGAAAATTTCACATTAATTTTCTGCATAGAAAAATTGTCAAAATATATTATTTAAAAGGTATAGTTCATCGTGAGATAAAAACCAAATCCAGAAATTTTCTATATGCCATTTTCTTTTATTGGATTTCAATTATCCATTTTTTATCTATTCTTTACTATCTAAACCTAAAGATTCATAAAAGTTCAGAATCTGACAAAAAAGATGTATGCATCAAATTTAGAAAGAAATACTGTTAGACGTAACTTTATTGATTTTAGTAAAAATAAATTGAATGAAAGGAGTCCGTACACTTTTATATAATATTATGAAATTCTGAAGTGTGCAAATATTTGTGTATAAACAAAAGAAAAATTTTACCATCCTGTACAGGAGGTAACATGAATTTGCAACAAATTTTATATCATATCAATATTTCAAACTTAATAATTTTAATTTTTATAAGTATTTTCTTTTTTTTTTTTTTAATTTCATTTTGTAAAGCTGGTCGCATGCTTTAAATTACTAAAAGTTAGTACAAAGTTGTATTTAAAAAAAGTTTGGTATAACGCATTTCACATGAATTTCTATGAACAGCTATTACATTTTAAAAAATAATATCATTTAAAATAAATGACATAGTTGTAAATGATAACTGTATAATCTAAACTGAGTTTTATATGATAAAATCTTAATATAGTAAACGAAATTTTATTCTAAGTAATATGGTGGGGCAGACGACTTTTTATTACCCTACATTTCAATATTATAAAGACAGATTATAGTTTAAGGGTTAAGATACTATGTATTGTATGTAAACGTACGTTAAAATGTTCAAACTAAGTTTATGAACAGCTTTAGTTAACATATAATTCTGTGTCAGTGGCTTCTATCGCTCTCATAACTCCTGTTCGGTGTACACATTTATTAAAATTCAAGGATGTTATTAAAGAATAATCCAAATTATTTGAACAGTCATCACTAGCACCACTTCTTCAAATTTATCAAAATTAACTAACTTTTTCAAGTAGCTATCTTATATGAAACAGAATATAAGAAAATAATTAAATAATCCTTTAAAATACAACATTTGAATTCCTAAAATTACTTGTTTTTACGTTATGCTGATAACAGACATAAACAAAGGTCAAACGATAAAAAATGACTTTGGTATTCAAGGGCATTCAAACGCGTAATCATACAAAAGTTCAGCTCGGTAAATTTAACTTAAAAATACTTCATTTACAGCATGCGAATGTGAAATTAATTTTCCTTCTGTAGCAGCTTTTCTCGATATAGTAAAATGTACCAATTAAATTAACTAGAAAAAATGTTTAGCTTAACCCGTTATTAGTCGCTAGTTGGTCGATTCGCCGCCCATCCCTCCAGTTTTTATTTAACAGCCACCAAAAATTTTTAGAAGTGGCATTTGATATACATAAAAGGCGAATCGACTCGAATAATCGTCGATTATGTATATCAAATGCCACTTCTAAAAATTTTTGGTGACTGTTGAATAACCACTGAAGAAATGGTCAGCAAATCGACCAACTAGCGACTAATAACGGGTTAATTATTGATATCCCTGTATGTCATCCATAACTTGTTTACACAGCTCCTTCTGTGCATAAATATAGTTGAGTTCAGTAATAATAATCCATGGAACAACCTAAAATGCATTTTCATCAGTTTTAAAATATATTCTTACTATATTCCAATTTTTGGAGTAGTCCTGTAAACGAATGGTGAGTAACTTTCTTATTACGTACAAAATATGCTTTTATACTTACATATTTGTTCATTTCATTTTGTTTAGTTCAGCCTATACATGTTCAATTGTTCCTACTAGAAATTTCACCCATAGCGGTATTGTATTTGAATTCTCTTGGATGTCCCTATAAAAGAACCATATGCGAAAAATATAGCATAGCATCATTATATAACACAGATTTAGAATACTGAGTTTGGATTTACTTATATTGTGTGTCTCTAAGATATGTTATTAGCAAATATACGCATTACACACTCTCTCACACTCAAATATATAGATTCCAGCTAAAAAACATGTCTTTTGGATTAAAAGGGATTCAAACCATGAAAAAAAAAATAAATAAATAAAACCTCAGTTTTGAAAAGTTTAAAATAGTACTTTCTTACACTTATTTTTTTACACTTAACGCCAACATCATCACCAATATCATCAAGCTCTATGGGTAAAGAAAAAAAAAATACGGTTTGCGATCAAGATATTTTGCTATTTGTCACGAAATTTAAGATTAAATTTGAAATAATTATCTAATTAACTTAGAATATAAAATATTATCTATATGTCTCTAATTATGACCAATAAATAATCTAACAACTTTATATTAATTTGAAAACACTAATTTGAAAGCAAAATATAGCTCTTAATTGTACTAACACCGTCATCTTCTGAGAAACATGGTTATTGTTAAAATTCAGGAAACCCGTACAATCCTATATTTTTCGATTTCTATTACATGCAGATGTTTTGGGAGCCGAAATATAAGTTAAAGTCTAATTCTGTACTGATAACTATAAAGGATTTAAGTCGATATTCTTGATTTTTCAGGAGACGAAAAATAAAGTTAAACTAACTAAAACCTAATGAGCAGAATGGATTAGGAAAAAGGGATTACGTTTGTTTATACGCTTTATACCATTCAGTGAATGTCAATCTTCATTTAATAAAGGGAAAAATTGAATTAAATATTTTATACCTAAGATTAATGCCAAATTTCTGACTTGAATCTTTTTTTACCAATGGATTTTCTCAAAGACTAAATGACATGGATTTAAATCCTTTATACCAATCGATAGAGAATTGTTTTCTGAGTCTGAATATCTACTTAACTCAAAATCGACATTTTTGGACTTAAGTTCAAGACCGCACCAATGTGCGGTCTTGAACTTAATAGGTTAATTCATCTTATTAAAATTTAAGGAATTTTTCTATTTTTTATGGAAGGCGTATCCTTGTAATCTATAATTCGAAATGGAAGTCTACAAAACATTTAAGTAAATTAAAAAAAAAAAAAAAAAGGAAGACAAATAGAAAAATCGCTATTACATATAAATTTTCGTTTAACACAAGAGATTATGCATGTATACGTAAAATTTAAAAAACTAATTGAGAAAATGGATTTAAGATACACTTACTCGTAGAATTCCTTTTATACTGCTCCTTCATGCGATTTTTATGTTTGTTAGAAAATAGACCGATTACAATAAATACAGGCACTGATTATTTTTTAATAAAAGTTTTAAATAAAGTATAACTATTAAATTATGAAAGAACTAAAAAAAAAAATTTCTATTGTATAAATAAATAATATTTAACTGTAAAAAAATAATAATATTTATATTCCTTTAAATAATAATATGTAATTTGTATTTATGCTTAACCCTGATGCATTGGTTAAAGACAAACTAATTTCCAGTTTAAATTTTCAATTTCAAAGCTCAAAACCTTATTAATAATAGTTTTCCTCTGATAAATGAAACCACTTTCAGTTCATTTATTAGCTTACATGATTTAATTGAACATGTATGTCAATAACGGAGAATTCTCTTCAATATATTTGAAAATTAACTTCAGGCGTTGAAAGGTGTTAGTTTATAATATTTCATATGGACGACTGATATCTGATTTAGTAAAATTCTCTGTTTATTTATGTGCTTACAAACATAAAGGTTTGTAGTCTGCGATTCATGCATAATAAAAGCTTTCGTTAAATTAATAAGACTTGAAAGGGGGTAAAATCTATTTACATTAAACAAACAAACATTTAAATAACTTTAACAGGAATTCAGTATGTTTGTACATGAAAATAATGTGTTTAATTTGTACATAAATGTTTTATATTTTATATTTCTTGATTTTTGTAATTTATTTTACACTTTTCTATTAATTGTATTGTCTTTTCTTTTTCTTTTTATTGTATTTATTTATTTAGTTATTTTTAGCAGATATTTGCTTTTTTCTTCTCATATTATTTATTGAATATTGCAACAAAATATTAAAATTTTGATATTTTTTGAAAGTATAAAATTTTTATAATAATACATGACCTTCAATACAAAAACCTTTTAAAATTTTTAAAAGTGAAACATATTATAATATAAGTTCATGATTATTGAAGTTAAAAAATTATTATTATTATTAAACAGCTTTTAAATATTGTTAAAATAACCTGAAAATTTAACGTTTAAAACGCACAAATTATCAACGACATAAACTTTCACAGTTAAAATTACATATTATATTTCTAGATTATTGTGATATAGAGAATGAGTTATTATATTTTGTTTTAGAAAACTGATGGAAAAAAATCCCAACACCAAGAAAAAATTATTGTACAGTAATGAAATTTCTCTAGGTAACATATTCAATTGATTAAAGTTTCAACATTACAGGTAGAGCCATTGGCGAGAAGAGCCATTTCAAATGTGAAATGTTGGTACATTAGTAACCGGTGTAACCGCCAGAATTTTGAATACAAGCATGCATTGTGTCGTACAGGTGTCGGATATCAGTTTGTGGGATGGAGTTCCATGCCTGTTGCACTTGGGCAGTCAATGCAGAGACGGTTAATGCTGGTTGTGGATGACGCTGGAGTTGTCGTCCAATGATGTCCCATACGTGCTCGATTGGAGAAAGATCTGGTGATCTAGCAGGTCGAGGTAACATTTCGACACTCTGTAGAGCATGTTGGGTTACAACAGCGATATGAGGGCTAGCGTTATCCTGTTGGAAAACACCCCCTTGAATGCTGTTCATGAATGGCAGCACAACAGGTTGTATCACTAGACTGACGTACAAATTTGCAGTCAGGGTGCGTGGGATAACCACGAGAGTGCTCCTGCTGTCATACGAAATTGCTCTCCAAACCATAACTCCAGGAGTAGGCCCTGTGTGTCTAGGCCACAGACAGGTCGCTAGCAGGCGTTCACCTAGCCCCCTTCTAACCAACACGCGGCTATCACTGCGACGAAGGCAGAACCGGATTTCATCAGAAAACACAACAGATCTCCACTCCGTCCTCCAATGAGCTCTAGCTTGACACACGTCGCAAACGGCAGTGGTTTGGAGTCAGTGGAATGCACGCAAAAGGGCGTCTGACTCGGAGCTGTCCTTGAAGTAACCGATTTGTAACAGTTCGTTGTGTCACTGTGGTGCCAACTGCAGATCGAATTTCAGCTGCAGACGCAGTACGATTAGCCACAGCCATACGCCGAACACGGCGGTCTTCCCTCTCAGTAGTGCCACGTCAACCCGAACCCGGTCTTTTTGAGGCAGTACCTTCCCTTGACCACTGCTGCCAACACTCATGCACAGTGGATACATTCCTGCCAAGTCTTTCTGCAATATCGCGGAAAGAAAACCCACCTTCTCGTAGCCCTACTGCACGACCTCGTTCAAACTCAGTGAGCTGTTGATAATGACTTCTTCGTCTTCTTAGAGGCATCCTTGACTAACATTAACCCACTACGTCAAATCTCAACTGTAAATAACGATCACGAACCTTACAGCGCTTATTTAAAGCAAACCTCATTTGCATGTTCATAGTGTCGCTACAAGCGCCACACTTATGCGCGTAGCTCGAAATTTGAATCGACGCCATCTTTCAGATGTATAAAAACGCCTACCAAATTTCGTTTATCACAGCTCCTTCCTCGTGTTGGGATTTTTTTTCCATCAGTGTAGTTCATAATTAATATAATAATTTTTCGGTTTGGAAATGTAAAAATGAATTAATGAAAAATAAATAAATAAAAATAAAAAGGATATTTTAAGTTCAGTTATTTTATAACATATTTTGAAAAAATATTACCTATTAAATAAAATTCATTCACATTGTAGACTTTTATTGTCGTTTTACATGTAAAAATGTTTTTAGTTAAAAAAATATGCTGGACGAGAAACACACTGTCATTAATATTTTTCCCCACTTGATAAATTTAAGTAAAAATAAAATAAAATAAAATAAAATAAAACAGGTAATAATTTACCTTGCTATGATCTTTAAAACGTATTTTTAAAATTTATTAAGGAATGAAAATTTATTACACATTTCCTGTTCATTTAATTACATTTTATCAGTTTAAATTAAAATTTCAATTATTTGATACATAAAGACACATTGTTGGAAATATGCAGTTGATGATGTCAATCATTTATTAAATTATTTCTTAAGCAACACAACGTTTTCATATGTGGTATCAATATAATATATATATATATATATATATATATATATATATATATATATATTAATGAAAAACAATTTATATTGAAATTATATTTTAAAATTTTAGTGATTAAATGAAATATGTCTAACTAAATATTATATTAATATTCTTGTTGATTAAAATATAACAATGAAATTTAATGTCATAAAATCTTGATGCAATAATAATAAAATTCTGTAAAATGTACTGATAATTTACTTTTATTAAAGAAAAGTTTTGACAAGGGACTTTATTGTTTCTTGGAAAATGACAATCTTCAAAGTTTTTTCATTCCAGTTTCATATTGAGATATAAAAATATGCAATAATTATAATCAACTATGCCCAATTAAAATAATTTTCATTCCAGTTTAAAATAGATAATTTAAAATTTTATTTTTAATGAAGGTTCTCTTTATGAACCATGATGAAGAAAATTAATAAAGGTATTATAAATAATTATCAATGTAATTTTTTATCATAAAAATCCATTTAAATTCCTGAAAAAAAAAAAAATATATATAAGCATTCCTGCATACTAATTAATGTTCTGTAAAATTACACAGGTCGGCAAAATTTGAGTCATGAAAGAGTATTTATAATGTAATAACTGATTTTTAT
Source organism: Salticus scenicus (assembly GCA_963930645.1). Lineage (NCBI taxonomy): Eukaryota > Metazoa > Arthropoda > Arachnida > Araneae > Salticidae > Salticus > Salticus scenicus. The sequence continues at coordinate 86,960,642 of OZ005649.1, read as the reverse complement.
ATTATTTGATGCGCTGATTACAAATATGACATCTAGTTTATTCAATCATGTAAGGATTTTTCGTAAAATGGGCTTAAATGTAGGCCCAATAGTAGGAAGTCGATCAATATATAGCGTAAGAAGCGTTTCATGTAGCAATTGAGGAAAGAGCGTTTTTAGGGTATTTATTGCATTCAGGGAAGGTTTAGGATATTCCTGAATATGAATTTGCCTGTTGCTAAATCAAAATTTGGACAGGAAGTCCGGTATTCAAAATGGCGTCTAAGACTCTGTTTCCCTATATCTCCCTTGTCCGTTGCAGAAAATAATAATTTAAACATCTACTTATGGGATTTTTTGGATGATAAACACACTGCAATGCTAAAAATGTACTTACCTTGGAGTGCATTGGTACGAAGATGATGCCCAAGATGGCCACCTAAACTTTATGTTTACTTCGGCTCCGTGCGTCTTGTTCTATTTAGAATATAAAATATGTCATATATAAGGTCTTTAGGGATTGAATGTGTATTATGTAAAGTATTTTGTTTGTTGCAATTAACAATGTTTAAACACCGAAATGGTCATTTTCTCATCTTCGATGTCTCCTTTCTCACTTCCGAGTAACAAAGTTTCAGCGACCATTTTGGTGACCATCATGGAATCCTCGCTGCCCAAACTTAAAGTAAGTAATTTTCAACATTTTTAGCATTTCGAGCAATGCGTTTGGAATAAGAGAATACCCCTAATTAGACGTGTAAACTATTATTTTCAGACAACGGATAAGGGAAATATAGGACAAAAAAATTTTAGCTGTCATCTTGGATACCGGACTTCCGATTCAAATTTCGCTTTGGCAACAAGCAGATTCGTATTCAGCGGGGTCGAATTACTCTAAAAACGCTGTATCTTCAATTGTTAGATGAAATGCTTCTTGCACGATATATTCATCGATTTCCTACTTTTACTCTTAGTCTAACATATGTAAACCAGTTTTGTGAAAAATATTACATTATTGAAAAAAATCGATGCTACATTTAAAATTCGCGCAGCTGATATCGGTATCAGCTTCATTTATTATTATTTTTTTTAATTGTAGAGCCGTGTTATTTGCAGAGGCCCTCTTTTTCACCCGAGACTTCTTTTAGAGTATTTCCCTTTTTATTTAATCTAATTATATTAAAAAAAAAAAAAAAAAAAAAAAAAAAAGTGGTGGGGGAAGAGGAGCGGGTTCTTAAAATTTTACACAATACTAATTAGCAAGTTGGAAGGTATGTATGAGGCATCTTGTTTCTTATATACATCTAAATTTTTTGTTCATTGTTATAAAAAATAAAAGTACAACATTAAAAGTATTCTATGACTAAAATTATGTTTCAAAATTTTTCTCGAGTACAAGGAAAAGTATATTGATATCTCGAGTATGCTGATAAAGAAAAATGGAAAAGATTTCAAAATGCAGGTTTTTTGTGTTGAAATCACATGTCATTTTTCAAATCTAATTTTTAATCTTTAATAAACAAAATCAAGTGTAGCAATTTAAATTAACTTTAGCTGTCTTAAAGCAGTATTTCCATCGCCGAAATCTGAATTAAAAACATGAAATATTAACAGAATCATTACTCAGTACATTTCGATACAAAATGTTGCTGTGTGAGGAATTTAGGATCATGCGTTTTAATCTACCTGGCGTAAGATTTATTTAAACGAAAAATGTATGAATTTCTGCAGTCTAAATCAATCTGTATAAACTATGCAAATCATGATAAACGATGTCAGAATACTGCAATATATTTCACTGGATTCTTTTGATTTATGAAAGTAAAATTTTGACTAAGGAAATAGGAATTTTAATATATTAAAGTAACCTTTTTGATAAACTCATAAATCTTATTTAAAGATTCCCTATAATTTGCACAGAAATATTTTTCGAGTAGAGTACACATAAAGTTCAGCAGATATTTTTTTTTCTAATGAAGATAAACTGTTATATGTTAAAAAAATCGAATTATATAAAATGCGGAATCCCCCACCCATATGCATATATATATATATATATATATATATATGTATGCATATATAACTGGTGTTCATAATTATAATTCCGCTATAAGCTATATTTTGCGCATTCTGTTTCTAAAACGAGTAATCAAACTGCCAACAAGTTTTATAAGATGTTTATATCTGAAATGCATTCAGTTCGTAAAACAAACATGTGTTCCGAACTGTCCAATACTTAAATAAATATAAAGGAATTTGAACAGAAAAAAATTATAACGAGTTGAACGTCCAATGAATCGTCCAATGTTGAACGTCCAAATATCGCAAAACTAGCCTAATATGCTGTAATCGAAATAATATCGTGGTGAATTCTAAATATTCTGTTATTACTTCATTAAAAATATATTTTCGGTAAATATAAATATAATGTAATACACTTTATTATACGTTGTGCATTATTATTGATGTTGTTATTCTAAGAATAATTAAGTATAATATTGTTGTAATGTATTCTAATTTACCAAACAGTACAGCAAATATTTTTTTCTGTTACGAGACACATATATAACGATATAATATTCTATAACGAGACACATATATTTTAAAAAGTATGTTGTTTTTAAAAATTTGTAAAATGATATATAAGAATATTATATTGAAACGGATTCTTAATCCAGATTTATATTTATTGTGAAAAAAATAAGCAGTTTAAATATGTAGTTAGTTTTATATTTAAGAAAAAAAACTGTAGAAAAAATTATAGTATTTATTGCCAGTGAACACATAAGAAAAAAAAGAAAGTTGTTAGAATTTAGTAGAAAATTCAGTTTGATTTGTTATCATCAATATGATAATACTGTTTTCTTTAGTTTATTATTCAGTTTGTGCAATAAAATTATTTACAGAATTTTGCCTATTGATACAGTAATACGACTAGAGGCTTTTAATACTATGAATGGTATTCCCGAGACAAATTATATTATTTCTTTCCACCAAAAAGCACCTGAATTAAAAATTTGAACCAACTTCTAATTAATAGAAATTTTGGATCACCACTAATATTTAATAATAATAATAATAAATCTGGAGTGACTCCACTCGCTTTTCCGAACAATGAGTAATTAACGGTTTTGTAGATAAAGTAAAGTAAACTTAGTTGTTAAATAAGTGAAAGAGAAAATTACAATAGGGTGTTTGAGTAATTTTCTCCATATAGCACGATGTTTAATTTAACGCTATTGTACTTTGAGCCCATAGATCACAATGATAAAGAAATTTTCGTTGTGTTCCTGCAAAAAACAATACATGCTAGATTCACAATAATGGATATAGTTAGAGCAGCAGTGACTTATAATATTTATATACATTTTCCGTTCCATGGAAAAAGGCATTTGGACGCTATCGTACTTTAAACTTTAAGCCCATATGTCTCAATGATAAAAAAAAAAAAAAAAAAAAAAAAAAAAAAAAAAAAAAAATGCATTGTGTCCCTGTAAAAATAACCATAAGTGCTAGATTCTCCAAAATCCATAAAGTTCGGCTTAAGTTGATCTATAACATATACATAAATTTTCAATTCATTCGAATATGTCGTTTAGTCCCATCTCACTTTCAATAATTTGAGCCTATAGGCCATAATGAAAAAGAATATTTTTTTGTGTCTGTGAGAGTCACCAAAATCTATACAGTTCGTGTGATGGTGACCTAAAACATGTACATAAATTTTCCGCTTAAACGGATTAGGCATGTAGATACTATTGCATTTCGAAGAATTTCCCTCCATAGGCCCTATTGGTACAGAGAATTTTGTGGTTTCTCGGTAAAAAAAAAAAAAAAAAAAAAAAGTATAAATGCTAGATTTACCAAAACCTATACAATTCGTTGTTAAGCTTTAGTTGATGCAGTAGTAATGTTGATTGAGAAAAGACGCTGTAGTCTTTATTTAAAAATTTTCCAAAATCCCCTGTCAGTTATATTTGTAACTTTGCATTTAAAAAAAAAACTGCTTTCTTGTAAATATTTATTTTTAACATAATTACGTGGAAAAAACTTTAAAGCAATTTTTATCTTTAAAATTGTAGGATATAGAATATATATATATATATATATATATATATATATTAATTATTGTATTATTGTGTTGAGTAATAAGTCATTTACCTTTTTTCATTTGTTATTAAAAAAATGTATTAAATTAATTAATACTAGAACCCTCGTTTTTGTTTACGACCATAACGCATGAGCCTCGGTGATAAAAATATTTTATAAACTGTAAAAAAAAAATCTTGCAATTTCATATTATCATTAAAATATACTTTACAGAAAGCATATGAAAACGTTCAAAATAAATAAATAATTAAATAAAATGATGGAACCAGTTCTTGAAACTGTGAAGGAGGAGTCAGATCATCTCTCAAAACTCTAGAATAACAAATTTGCCGATATCGGCGACAGGAGAAGTCGAAATATCGAGATGCGGAAGAACGCCATTTTGTCTGTTCGTTAAGTCGTGATAGGTGTTAAACGAAATTAGTCATTAGTTTCGAAAAATCACTTCGTAATTAATTATATTTTTTACAGTTCAGTCGTGCACGGAAAAATAAATTTGCATGATGAATGTCTTGTTGAATTTTCGGAGTCGCTTCCTAGTCAGGGAATAATCATTCATCTTGCTGATTTATTTTGACAAAAATAGATTATCTTGCCATCTCGTGACGATTTGATAAAGAAAACGCTGTCTATGAACACGTGCTTCTCGAAGTCGTTCAAAATGGTGGCTATATGTTGATTTGTTGATTGAACTTTTTTCTCTTCAATTGCGCATCACCCATTCACAGAGCATCTGGAAAATGCCTAATAAATGAAGATGATTTGCCAGATTTTTTTCAATTAAAACCAGTTTCATCCGGTAAATTGCTCATCATTTGACGTAAATTTTCGTTCAGAGGTTAATTCAATCTCTCTTCATAGAATTATGATTGTTGAATGGAACGTAGTTCGTATTTCATGACTTTTGTTAAGTGCAAAAATCAGCAACAGTTTGTACATTGATGCATAGGTCCTTCTCCATACACAGCAGAAGTCATGCGAGCAGAAAATTAAAATTCTCAGGCTGTCGGAAGTGTCTTTATTTTCCTAATGAAATGTAAATATCTTCACACAAAAAATTTAAATAAAAAGTCCGGTGTCTTTCTTGTTAACCAAGCACTAAAAAAACATAAAATCGAAAAAAAAAAAATATATATATATATATATATAAACAAATGAAACAGTTCATTAAAATATATAAAATAATACATAATTATTAATTTGCTTTATTTACCAAAAAAATTTTTACTGAAAAACGCTACGGAGATTTTTTTTAAGTTAAAAAAACATGATATTTAAAAAAAAAAAAAAAAATTTATACTTTAATACAAAGTAGAAATAAATCTAAATATATACAGACCTATAATTGAATTTAAAAGAAAGTTTTGCGTTAGATACATTTTTTCTTAAAGACTTTGGCTATATTCTTACTTTTCAGTTATACCAAAATATAACATTACACCAAAACACATTTTGCATTGATTTAATGGTATATCATCAGTTTTTTGCTTTTTTACAAGAAAAGTGCAATAAATTATGCATCTCTGAGGACCTTTTGGAGTTGACTAAACGAGCAATTGTGAAAAAAAGAGTGATATTTTTATTGTAATTAATAATTAAATTTTAATATAGATAATGAGGATATTTTAGTTTTTCATTTTTATTCATATTTATACACATGTGACCATTGAATAATAGGCATATTGTAATGTTTCATATGTAATACTGTATGCGGATGTGATTATTGGGAGAATCCTAAGTAATGCATATCAGGTAAATTGCTGTCAATATGCACATACTTAACTGTATGTGGACTGTATGTGGATATGATGATTATTCTCAGGAAGGTTATACCTGTGTACAAATTATTCAAATGTGTAGATAAAGCCTGAGTAATTACAATCTTAATTACCGAAATTAGGTATTCCATTACGCTATGTTTCTGGTAATTATATAGTGGATGTTATGTATTAATGATTACTTTAGACGAAGTCAAATATATATATATAACATACATCTACGTCTTTTTCAATTAACAAAAACTGCAATGGATATTCTAAAATAAAAACCAAAAAAAAAAAAAAAAACTTTCGTTTTTTTTATACATTCCGGCTATTTAAAGATAATATTCATATAGTATAACTTCACTTTAACAAAAAATCTTGGTAAAGACTATACAAATTATTTCAATTTTACATTATAACAGATAATCAGATTTTTCTTTTTAACCTTAAAAATAATTTTCACTAAATTCTTACAATGAATGCAAGATCATCAAATAGCTCCTCACATAACTAATGTTAATAACATATACATTTCACTGTATATAACGTAGACATTTTACTGCATAAAAATAAAATTAATATCTAGAAATGAAAATAACTTTTCTTTCTCTAATATGTAAAAACAAGACATTTAAGCCACGACCAAACTATTTACTAATACAAATGTTAAACCCCCCCCCCCCCCACTCACCCGCCTCCTGTTTTTTTTTTTTTTTTTTTTTTATATATTCATTTTATTTATCGAAGACAAAAAAAAAATGGTATTTTATAAAATGATAAATATGTTGTGTCATGATCACGATCAACAAAATTATTTAACGGAAAATACGTCTAGAAGTAGTTTTGGAAACGTAACTTTTCATCATTATTCAAGCTCTAACGAAACACTTTCCTAATTCTTATGAAGTATAGAGGAAAATATCCATTACAATATAGCTTTAATTACCACAGAAATATTTTTGAACTTATAAAAAATTAGTACTTAAAGTGCAATATTTAATTTAAAATTGCTCACTTTTTGTGTCAGAAGAATTAGAGAGAAAATGTAAAATACATATATTAAATATGAGTGATTTATTAAGATTTGTCAGAAATTAAATTTCAGTTTTACTGTAATTAGTTTTTGAATGTATTCAGATTTTTCAAATATGTATAATTGTAAAAAAAAAAAAAAGCATTTAATTTATGATTGCTAAGCTGGAGCCCCATTTTCTTACGTTGTCATCACATATTGAAGAAACAATACAGACTTTAAATAAATAAATAAATAAATAAACTATATAATGTAAAAGTTAATTTAAAACTGAACATTTTTGTAAATGGACAATTATTCGAAACTAAGCAAAAATATATAAACATGCATTAGCGATTTATTGACTATTCTTAATATTAAATATTTTTTATATGTAATTATTTTTTTAATATATATTTTACACTGACATCATTTGTCAGATTCATATATTTATATTATTTGTGATAAAAAGCAGTTAATTCATATGTGATTCACAGGAGCAATATTCTATAATATTGCCATCCCATATTAAATAAGAAGCTTTTTTTTTTCTAAAAGTAAATAAAAGACACTTTATTTCGAAAAATAACTATAATTAGATTCTAATAGAACATATTTATACTTAAACGTACTCTAGGTATTGAATTAAGAAATTTTCGGATCATATATTTCTGAAATTTCTCAATATGATCTACAAAACAAATGCTACGCACTGTTAGAAATTATACTGACATTTTAAATACTTTTTATAAATAATTAATTTCAAGTATTAAACAAAAATGAAATTTTACTTAAAATGAATTTTACAAATAAATTCTAATGGTACAATGTATTCCATTCAATAGTTCACTGAAATCTATATGTATTCTGAAACACATTTATTTAATACATACTTCATTTTTTTAAATTCTATGGAAAAGTCACGACGATCATTGTTACTTAAAAAATCCCATAGAGTTTCAGAAACTCTAGATAAACATAACTGTGGTTTTTAAGAAATTTTAACAAAACATAAAAACGAACAAAGTTTATAGAAAATATGTTTTTCTACATTAATTAATAGACAATGAGGATATTTTGTCAAATATGTAGGCTTCGTGGCTATTTAATCAATCATAGCAGGTTTCAGACAAAAATTTTAGTTATTTCGCTTAAAGACTATCAGACTACAATTTCCGTCAAGTACATAGGTTTTTGAAAAGTTCTTACAGACAGAGACGCGTGAAATGATGAAAAAGATCAAAAGTAAAATTTTCAAGCTAAAGGTAATAAACTGAAAATAAAGTCAATTTAGAAAGTAATAAACAGTCGATTTACATGATCATACACGTTTCGAGTTATTTGTTTAAGATTAAGAAGAAATTAAATATGAAATTTTGAAAAGTATTTATTACTTTCTAATTCTGAAAAAGTAATAATTATTCCACATGTACTTTAATAATGTAATGTAATAAAAATTCAAACTATACATTTAAAACCAAAATTAGAATTATATTTAAATAAATAAATAAAAGAAATATATTTAGGTAAGACTATCGATTATTGGAATCACCACACAACACATAACTCTAAATCAACAAGAGATAATAAGATTGTCACGTTTTTTACAAATTTATGTCTAGATTTTAATTGAAAAAAATATATATATATTGTTTTTTTTAATTTTATTATATATATATATATATATATATATATATATATAAGAGTTTTTTTTTTCTACAAATCTTTAGCCAGAGTTGCAGTTAGAACAATTACAAGATTTATTTATTATTATTATTTTTTAATAAATCCTTCAAATTGTAACCACATCCTTATCAATTTTATAGCTTTTCTTTGTTCATTTTTCAATGAGTATTTATTTATTTATTTATGTATTGTGAAGTTTATTCAAAGACTATCTATCTATAACAATTTATAGATCAAAACGAACAAAAAGTGTAGAAAGAAAAAAAATCAACAGTTTTTGCAACACTTTTTAAATAATACGTTGAAAGAAAATCGAAATAAAATAAACGTGTAATATTTAGCTATACAGTCAATGGTACTTTAAAGGTTAGAATAACAACATTCCAATCGTAAAGAAATCCTCAAAACATTTGTCAAGAATGCTTTTGTCTTTTTTTTTCGTTCTAAACGAAATATTTTTTCAAGCATTATAAAAATTTTAAGCATGGATGAGAATAGTTCTTCAAATACTGTCTAAAATTAATAGGTCCTACAATTTTATTTAATAATTACTTTTTAACTGAAACTTTTCTTTTTTTTTTAAATACAAGAAAAAAAAATGTATCATCAAATTTGGATTAACGAAGGATATTACTTAAAATTGCTGTTCAGGGATTGTAACATTTAAAGAAATCTAAGGAAAAAATCCGCTTAAAATGGTGATTATTCTTAAATAAAAAGTTTATATTAATTAATCCAACAAAATGTTTCGAAAAAAAATGCCACTAAAATTAGACGAACTGTAATTAAAATAATTCATCTCAAATTTATATCATGTACACTAAAATGCAATAATTGTCGTAGAAACTTATGCAGAGCTGCCAACGATATAAATACTTCCGCAGCATTTTCAGTGCTCCCACACCATTTTATTTATCGAAGACAAAAAAAAAAAAAAAAAAAAAAAAAATGGCATTTTATAAAATGATAAATATGTTGTGTCATGATCACGACCAACAAAATTATTTAACGGAAAATACGTCTAGAAGTAGTTTTGGAAACGTGACTTTTCATCATTATTCAAGCTCTAACGAAACACTTTCCTAATTCTTATGAAGTATAGAGGAAAATATCCATTACAATATAGCTTTAATTACCACAGAAACATTTTTGAACTTATAAAAAAATAGTACTTAAAGTGCATTATTTAATTTCAAATTGCTCACTTTTTGTGTCAGAAGAATTAGAGAGAAAATGCAAAATACATATATTAAATATGAGTGATTTATAAGATTTGTCAGAAATTAAATTTCAGTTTTACTGTAATTAGTTTTTGAATATATTCAGATTTTTCAAATATGTATAATTGTAAAAAAAAAAAAAGCATTTAATTTATGATTGCTAAGCTGGAGCCCCATTTTCTTACGTTGTCATCACATATTGAAGAAACAATACAGACTTTAAATAAATAAATAAACTATATAATGTAAAAGTTAATTTAAAACTGAACATTTTTGTAAATGGACAATTATTCGAAACAAAGCAAAAATATATAAACATGTATTAGCGATTTATTGACTATTCATAATATTAAATATTTTTTATATGTAATTATTTTTTTTAATATATATTTTACACTGACATCATTCGTCAGATTCATATATTTATATTATTTGTGATAAAAAGCAATTAATTCATATGTGATTCACAGGAGCAATATTCTATAATATTGCCATCCCATATTAAAAAAGAAGCTTTTTTTTCTCTAAAAGTAAATAAAAGACAGTTTATTTCGAAAAATAACTATAATTAGATTCTAATAGAACATATTTATACTTAAACCTATTCTAGGTATTGAATTAAGAAATTTTCGGATCATATATTTCTGAAATTTCTCAATATGATCTACAAAACAAATGCTACGCACTGTTAGAAATTATACTGACATTTTAAATACTTTTTATAAATAATTAATTTCAAGTATTAAACAAAAATGAAATTTTACTTAAAATGAATTTTACAAATAAATTCTAATGGTACAATGTATTCCATTCAATAGTTCGCTGAAATCTATATGTATTCTGAAACATATTTATTTAATACATACTTCATTTTTTTAAATTCTATGGAAAAGTCACGACGATCATTGTTACTTAAAAAAACCCATAGAGTTTCAGAAACTCTAGATAAACATAACTGTGGTTTTTAAGAAATTTTAACAAAACATAAAAACGAACAAAGTTTATAGAAAATATGTTTTTCTACATTAATTAATAGATAAAGAGGATATTTTGTGAAATATGTAGTCTTTGTGGCTATTTAATCAATCATAGCAGGTTTCAGACAAAAATTTTAGTTATTTCGGTTAAAGACTATCAGGCTTAAATGTGTTTTAGCATTTTAAATCGGGATGTTTCGTTAAATTTAACGAACTTAAATACCATTTGATTACAAAAAATAAAAATGTTTAGAAAATATTACTTATTTGATTTCTAAAAAAGGATCGCAAATATACTACACGGCTCAAAACAATTTCCGTCAAGTACAAAAGTTTTTGAAATGTTCTTACAGACAGAGACGCGTGAAATGATGAAAAAAGAAAAAGTTCAAAAGTAAAAATTTCAAGCTAAATGTAATACACCGAAAATAAGATATATTTAGAAAGTAATAAACAGTCGATTTACATGATCATACACTAGGGTGGTTCGAAAAAAACTTTTTTTTAAATTTCAGATCGCTATAGTGCACAAAAGTTGCCATTGGTATAGACATGAAAAATGCACTAATTATTATTTTTTTATTTATTTGTCTTCCGGTCGCGCAGTGCCGTCGAAGTTAGCAAAAAAATGTGAAAAACCTTAATTTTCCATAATTTTTTTAAGCACGCCAGATAATTTTAATTGCGTTCCTATCCCATGAATTAACTACTTAAAGTATGTAAAATCAATATATAGGCACTTATTATACATTTGTTTCATATCTTCCGGTCGCGCAACATAGTACAAAATGAGTAAATTGAGTAGTTTTTCAAAATTTCGAAGTTTAACTGTTTAGTACATTTTAATCATACGAATTTTAGAGATATTATAGTTTAATTCTATTACAATAATATATTTAAAATCCAAGCATATAAGATAAACGTGGCGTACGTGACGAATGACAGCGATGCGCGCGCAGCGCAGCCAGTCGCAACCATTATCGTTTCCCGCTATTTCCTTCAGTCTGCTCATGCCGCTAGCTCGAATCAGTACTAGATTGTGTTGTACTTAAGTCCTTATTTTTCTGTCTACTTTTGCGTTCAGTGTTTGTACTTGAATACGGCAGTTATTGATACAATGGATGTGCCAAAGAAAGTTTGTACAGGTACAATAACTATAAAAGATTTTAAGTGCCCTATTTTTGGTCACCCTCGAGACTTGTTACACAACAAGCTTCCTACTCATGAAGATGTCCTTCGCTGCTGCTTTCAACAGAGATTCAACCTAGCTGTGACAACAAAGAACAAGAGTGTACCTTTTCAAGAGAAGCCTCAACAGTGGCAAAGAAAATTATTGGTTTATATGACAAAGCCTCGATCCCAACAGTTACGGAGTACAGAGTCATCCAGCTAATTCGTTCTTACTACGAATCATACAGTAAACACAGAAAGTCGTTTCATCGTGACAAAGATAAACCAGCATTCAAACTTAAACTTGACAATTTCAAGAAGAAAGGATACTCTCTTTTTGATATCGTGGCCTATAAATTTGTAATTGTTACTAATGACTGTTCATGTAAGAAATCTCCAGATACATGAGTATGTCCTCTAAGTGTGAACTGCATTTGTGAAAGAAGAAAAAAAAATTCCACCTTTGGAATTAAAGTTTATGTACTTGCACATTTACACGCCGCGACATCAAAAAGAGAGCATCCTCTTTCTCCTTGAAATTGTCAAGTTTAATTTTGATTGCTGGTTTATCTTTGTCACGATGAAACGGCTTTTTGAGTTTATTGTATGATTCGTAGTAAGAACTAATTAGCTAGATGACTCTATACTCCGTAACAGTTGGGATCGAGGCTTTGTCATATAAACCTATAATTTTCTTTGCTACTGTTGAGGCTACTCTTGAAAAAGATACACTCTTGTTGTGTATTGTCACAGCTAGGTAGAATCTCTGTTGAAAGCAGCAGCGAAGGACATTTTCATGAGTAGGAAGCTTGTTGTGCAACAAGTCTCATGGGCGATCAAAAATAGGGCACTCAAAATCTTTTCTAGTTATTGTACCTATACCAACTTTCATTGGTACATCCATTGTAACAATAACTGTCGTAATCAAGTACAAATAATGAACGCAAAAGTAGAATACGAACTTAAGCACAACACAATCTAGTATTGACTAGAGCTAGCTGAAGCAGACTGAAGAAAATAGCGGGAAACGATAATGGCTGCGACTGGCTGCGCTGCGCGCGCATCGCTGGCATTCGTCACGTACGCCACGCCTATCTTATAGCCACGTTTATCTTATGTGCTTGGATTTTAAATATATTATTGTAATAGAATTAAACTGTAGCATCTCTAAAAGTCGTATGATTAAAATGTACTAAATAGTCAAACTTTAAAATTTTGCAAAAACTACTAATTTTACTCATTTGGTACTATGTTGCGCGACCGGAAGATATGAAACAAATGTATAAAAAGTGCATATATATTGATTTTACATACTTTTAGTAGTTAATTCATGGTATAGGAACGCAATTAAAACCATCTGGCGTGCTTAAAAAAATTATGAAAAATTAAGGTTTTTCACATTTTTTGCTAACTTTGATGGCATTGCGCGACCGGAAGACAAATTTATTAAAAAGTAATAATTAGTGCTTTTTTCATGTCTATACCAATGGCAACTTTTGTGCACTATAGCGATCTGAAATTTTAAAAAAAGTTTTTTTCGAACCACCCTATCATACACGTTTCGAGTTATTTGTTTAAGATTAAGAAGAAATTAAACATGAAATTTTGAAAAGTATTTATTACTTTCTAATTCTGAAAAAGTAATAATTATTCCGCATGTACTTTAATAATGTAATGTAATAAAAATTCAAACTATACATTTAAAACCAAAATTGGAATTATATTTAAATAAATAAATAAAAGAAATGTATTTAGATAAGACTATCGATTATTGGAATCACCACACAACACATAATTCTAAATAAGCAAGAGATAATAAGATCGTCACGTTTTTACAAATTTATGTCTAGATTTTAATTGAAAAAAAAAATATATATATTGTTTTTTTTATTTTTATTGTATATATATATATATATATATATATATATATATATATATATATATATATATATATATATATATATACAAGAGCTTTTTTTTTCTACAAATCTTTAGCCAGAGTTGCAGTTAGAACAATTACAAGATTTATTTATTATTATTATTTTTTAATAAATCCTTCAAATCGTAACCACATCCTTATCAATTTTATAGCTTTTTTTGTTCATTTTTCAATAAGTATTTATTTATTTATTTATTTTTTGTGAAGTTTATTCAAGAACTATCTATCTTTAAAAATTTATAGATCAAAACGAACAAAAAGTGTAGAAAGAAAAAAAATCAACAGTTTTTGCAACACTTTTTAAATAATACGTTGAAAGAAAATCGAAATAAAATAAACGTGTAATATTTAGCTATACAGTCAATGGTACTTTAAAGGTTAGAATAACAACATTCCAGCCGTAAAGAAATCCTCAAAACATTTGTCAAGAATGCTTTTGTCTTTTTTTTCCTTCTAAACGAAATATTTTTTCAAGCATTATAAAGATTTTAAGCATGAATGAGAATAGTTCTTCAAATACTGTCTAAAATTAATAGGTCCTACAGTTTTATTTAATAATTACTTTTTAACTGAAAGTTTTCTTTTTTTTTTAAATACAAGAAAAAAAAAATGTATCATCAAATTTAAATTAACGAAGGATATTACTTAAAAATGCTGTTCAGGGATTGTAACATTTAAAGAAATCTAAGGAAAAAATCCACTTAAAATGGTGATTATTCTTCAATAAAAAGTTTATATTAATTAATCCAACAAAATGTTTCGAAAAAAAATGCCACTAAAATTAGACGAACTGTAATTAAAATTGTTCATCTCAAATTTATATCATGTACACTAAAATGCAATAATTGTCGTAGAAACTTATGCAGAGCTGCCAACGATATAAATATTTCCGCAGCATTTTTAGTGCCCCTTCCCCCTTTTCCCCTACCACTTATTTGAAAAAGTAAATTTTCCTTATTTAACAGTAATTACATATTGGAGAGAATTAGTATACAAAAAAAGTTATAAAAACAAAAAAAAAAAGTTGGATACTAATAATGCTACAACATAAATTAAAAATTTGGCATCTCTGTTTATGCAAAAAGGAATAAAAATTCGACTGAAAATATTTTTTAAATATGTGAATAAAACGTTTATATATGTAAGCAATAACATAATTAGCAAAATGATCATTTAAAGACAGGAAATTTCTTCAATTATCTAGGAAAAGTCTTGAACGACAAAGTGACTAATACAATAGCAGATAGCTGTTTCGGCATCATTTAGCGTAACATCATAAGTGCATGAAATGCAACTGAAAGAGCTTTCTACGATTTTATTACTCCAATTGGTGTTCAAAAAGTTGAAGATTTTTCAAGTGCTTATTTATCTAGCACAATGTGTCCATTTAGTAAAATATTTGTTTGTTGCAAGGAAAAAAAATTACTATAGATGAATAGAGGTTATAGTACTCAGTTGGGCATCTTAATCTTAAATGCAAAATGCAGTGGGTCGTATTCCCCACACTCTTGTAGGGCACTTTCAAGGATTAAGCATTTGCGCCTTTTTCGCTGCTACCAATAATTTTATACAGAAAAACTCTCTCTTTCATTTTTTTTTTTTAATATAATAATAATGTGTCGTGATTAAATCAAATACGTATTATTGTACAAAAATAAAAAAAATAAAAGAAGAAGAAGAAGAAAGTGGCAGCAAAAAAAGCAAAAAAATTTCATCTTTAAGAGTACCCCCTCCCTCAATAAAAAAAAAAAAAAAAGAAGGTGGGAAGCACGATCACTGAAGATGCGATGTAGATGAACATTAAAGCAAGTAGTCCCGTATAATGATTTGCGTTACCTTTTTCCAGTTATTACAATAATACCACTAGATCAACTGAAATCGTAGGGAACGCAAGTTGCCTATACGAGTAATCCCAAATGTAGAAATTTGTTATCAAAACTAAGGCACGTGTAGGCAAGGATATCGAAATATAGAAATAATTTAACAAGAATTAAAAAAGTAATTAGCTTTATTTATAATATTTTTAACCGATTATTTATCATCATTTTCAATAATGGAAATAATATATGTATAGTATGTATATATATATACATACATACATACATATACACACACACACACATATATATATATATATATATATATATATATATATATATATACATATATTTCGTTTTTTAAGTCACATATGTCGTATTTAAGATTTTTAAAAATGTCGCAGAATCTATTAATTTTTTTTCTTTGATTATTAACTAATATTCATTCTTTTAGCATTACTAACATAAAAAGAATAACGATAACATCGATAATCATTTTAACTTAATAATTAATTTAGGTTCGAAGCTCGAGCCGACCAAAGACCATCGTGTACACTAAAGGTGGCAAGTGCACGTGAAATCCGTTGTGTACGAAATGCCCTCCATGTTTCCACCCAAATTATACATCTGGGGGTTACTGAAGTGGAGGAGCCATCCCCTCTACTGAGGATATCAAAAATGTGAAGGCATGTCTCCGGATTATCCTTGGGGGTGCGTCCGAGATTGTTGCCCATTACACACTGCACTAGAACAACAGCCAACCAACGCAAAACCGGGTTTAAACATACACAGGAATTCTAGACAGACAATTGTCTATATTTCACAGAAAACAAAGAAAATGTTAAATTCTTACAAATACGTCTGAAAAAAAAAATTCTTGATAAAGGGGATGAAGAAATAATTCAAAAGTAGCTTTAAAAACTAAAAGTCCGTAAGACAGAAGATAATGGCTGTAGTATATCTCTACATGACTCATCAGAGAAGAAAAATCTTACTTTTAAATAAAATAAAATTATTTTGTATTTATAAAATATGTTAGGAAACGAATTCTTGCATGTGCTGCTTGTGAATTTATTATAGTACATAAGTTTATGGTAAACTTAAGGAAGAAAAGTGATTGCTTTAAGATTGTGTATCCCGATAAAGTTGATGAATGTTTGATTGACTTTCATGATATTGATGCTGTTTTATCACTATTAGATAATAAAAGTGTTTAACTGCGACTGTCATACTGTGCTAAATTCATCATACAAAATAGGATTATGGTTTTTATTTTTATTTATTTATTTATTTTTTAAATAATGATATATCAATAAATGTGCAGTAAACTAGACAAATATATATATATATATATATAATATATATATATATGCTTAGTTAATATTTCCGAACAGAACCATTGGCTACTCACGTAGAAAAAAAAAAATATTATTACAAATTATGATTGTTTATCTATCAATAATCAAAATATCTATAACATTCTGTGTCCATAAATAAACTAGTATGTTGTAGCCACCACAAGACTAAAAAATTCATGTTTTTTTTCGTTAAAAGCAAAAAAAAAAAAAAAAAAAAAAAAAAAAAAAAAAAAATCGATAACTTTGTTTTAAATTATCACATATTTATAGTTCAATCATTCGTTTTAAAGGTATTGACGAGACCTTTCGAAAGATACCCATCTTGAAAATTTACCCCACCCCGAGGGGTACTTCCCCCCGGGGGGAAGCGATGCCCCCACATGCACAATTTTTTTCCTAATTAAGTACTACTATTAGCAATAATTCATATTAATTTTACAATCACAGGTTATGAATAACTCTAATTATGTACATTTATACGAAATTTTGTCCTATACTATCAAGTTAAAAATTTAGAAGAAATACGATCACAGCGCCTCCTGTTGTGCAATTGATCCCCAAATCTAATCAGCACCAGTCTATGCCAGGAGCCAACTAAATACCAAGTTTGGTTAAATTTCGTTTAAAAAAAAAAAAAAAAAAAAAAAAAAAAAAAAGATTTTTTTTTTCTACTTTTTTTTTTTTTTTTTTTTTGTAAAAAGTAAAAAAAAAAATCGATAACTTTGTTTTAAATTGTCACAGATTTATAGTTCAACCATTCGTTTTAAAGGTATTGACGAGACCTTTCGAAAGATACCCATCTTGAAAATTTACTCCTTTCGAGGGGGACTTCCCGAGGCTCCTACACATGCAAAAAAACTTTCCCAGTTGACTATCACTATTATAAATACTTCTTGTAAATTTCATAATGATTACTAAAAAATAATTCTCTTTATGCACATTTATACAAAATTTTGCCCTATATCACCATTTTAAAAATTTAGAAAAAGCGGGATGGCAACGCAACCTGTAAGACGATTGTTACCAAAAGTTGATAGGCACTAATTTATGTCTAGGTGCAACTACATACCAATTTGTATGAAATTCTGTGCATTAGTTCCTGAGATACAGTTGCCACAAATTTTGTCACAAACACACACACACAGACAGACAGACAGACATTTTGTAAAAATGGTCTAATCGTGTTCTACAGCTCTGAAAACGTGTAAATCCATCAAAAACCCGAGGTCGAAAATTTTTACGAATCCAATACTTTCTTCTATTGAATATAGAAGAAAGTAATAACAATTTTAAAGCTGTTGTAAGTTTGAAAAATGCTGCGAATTTTATAAACTGCATGTTTTAAAGAACAAAAGCAAAACACACCACGTTAACCCCCAGTCTCCTCTATATAATATATATAAATATATCAGTACCATAATAGTCTAGTTATTAAATTACGTACGTTTGTTTTTAATTATAAATACAACGTAGGCACTTTTTTTTCCTTAGGGTAATTTCAGATGTCTTTAAATAATTTTGAGTATAAATATAACATTATAATGCTCTAATTATTTATCTGGCGTACTTAACGTGATAGAATTGAAAAAAAATGCCCGTTATTATTTTGACTGATGAAAGTCAATATAAGTTCAATCTTAATTAGTATGATTTGTCCGCCACATGACCTTCTTCTATATAATTTTACACAAAATTCATTCAATAATAATTATTTATTAAATTATTAAATTATTTTAAATTATAAATGCAGATGATTTTTATATGACATAATTATATCACTAAATGCCGAAAGAAACTCAATATTTTGCAATTATCAGAAGAAAAACATTTTTTTTTTTTTTTTTTTTTACGAAAAAAAAAAAAGATAACTTTGTTTTAAATTATCACAGATCTATAGTTCAACCATTCATTTTAAATGTATGGACGCAATCTTTCGAAATATACACCCACACGGCGGGGATGGTGGGGGGTACTCCCCCCCCCCCCAGGCGGAGAAGCGATGCCCCCACGTGTAATTTTTTTCCTTAGTTAACTGCTACTATTATGAATAATTCATATTGATTTTATAATCACACGATTAAAATAACTCTCATTATGCGCATTTATAGGAAATTTTGTCCAATACTGCCATGTTATAAATTTAGTAAATTTGCTACCACAGCGCAACCTGTTGCGCAATTGGTCCACAAATCTAATCAGAACCAGTTTATGTCAGGGTGCAACTAAATACCAAGTTTGGTTAAATTTAGTTCAGTGGTTCGTGAGATACAGCGTCCACAAAATTTGTGATACTTACACACAGACACACAGACTGACATTTTCTAAAAACAGTCAAATCGTGTTCAGGACATCCCCAAACGTGTAAATCCATTGAAAGCTGGAGTTCGAAAGTTTTCACGAATCCAATACTTTCTCTCTATATATATATATAGAAGGAAGTAAAAACGCTAAACACATGTATACATTATATACGATTGAGCATTGAGTGCTATTAAAAGCGTAATAATACATATTGTTCAAAATATAAAACTTCTGAATAAATAATCAAGGTATAAAAAAGGTTATAGCGTTTATTGTTAAGCAAGATGGAATGAAAAGAAAAATGTATTTAATAACAGAAAACAAACTTAGTATATACATTATCTTTTTTTTTTTTTTTTTTTACGCTATATGCCATACTTCTTAACTTCTTTTAGCCCATTTCTTATAGTTTTGATGTCAAACTGAAATCTTTTATTACTTTACTTATATATATATATATTATGTGTGTGTGTCATTTTGTTTTATATTAAAAAAAGGTATAAATAACAATTGAACTTTGAAACGATTATCCCTAAACTTTTATAAGATATATCTACTATTTGATATACATTTTAAAATTCCAAGTCATATTTTATTGTAAAATATGTCTATAAGAAATTTATATTAGAAGTATATATTTCTTTATTCTATAAAACAGCTGTAAAATACGACAGGCATAAATATACTATTTACCGATAAGTATTTGGACACAGTCAAATTTAGACGTTTTGAGAAATATCTAGAAAAAAAACTTGACGGATTATCTTGAAACTTTAGTAATATAAGGAACATGTTATACTTCATATATTTCAGTAAAGGAAGTCCTGTAAAGGAAGAAGGGAACTAGTTAAAAATTAAACAAACATCAAAATGTTTTGAATCATCCTGTAAAATGTAATGCTTGGCAGCAGCAGGGCTGTAGCATGTGATTATGAGGAATTTTCTAATTTCTTGTACAAATTTGTATGAGTCTACCACATAAATTCATGGAGATTTAACAGTCTCTTAAAAATAAATAAATAATTTAATAAATAATAATAATAATGATAATAAAAAAAAACTTTTTTAATTAAAACGTGTAGGATATTAGACTCAGTCCAAAGCCATTTTTAGGAAACTTGGAGTGCTACATTAGATACAGCATACTGCATTCAGACTGCAAAAATGTTAAATATCTCACGAAATGTGAGTACTTTTCCTAGATATTTTTTAACGACGCATGCGCAAGCTTTTAAAAATATTATTTGCACTATTTCACAACTAAAAGTATTGAAGTACTTATATGATAGTACATATTCAAAAAGTCATGAGCTACAGAATAAAAAGAATTAAAGTCCTCTCAAAAAAAAAAAAAAAAAAACTAGTATGTTGTGGCCACCACAAGACTTTCTTCTATATTTTCCTATACATATTCAATCAGTAACAATATTTAAAAAAAAAAAATGATTTTTTTTTCCTTTTTTTTTTTTTTTTTTTTTTTTTTTTGTGAATATTAATACATATTCAATCACTAACAATATTTAAAAAAAAAAAAAAAAAAAATAGAATTTTTTTCTAAGTTTTTTTTTTTTTTTTTTTGGTTAAAAGTAAAAAAAATCGATAACTTTGTTTTAAATTATCACAGATTTATAGTTCAACCATTCGTTTTAAAGGTATTGACGAGACCTTTCGAATGATACACATCTTCAAAATTTACCCCCCCGGGGGGTACTTCCCACCCAGGGGGGGAAGCGATGCCCCCCCATGCACACAATTTTTTTCCTAGTTACGTACTACTATTATCAATAATTCATATTAATTTTACAAACACAAGTGTAAAATAACTCTTATTATGCACATTTATACGAATTTTTGTCCTATGCTGCCATGTTAAAAATTTAGATAAAATGCTATCACAGCGCCACCTGTTGAGCTATTGATCCCCAAATATAATCAGCAACAGTTTATGTCGGGGACCAACTAAATACCAAGTTTGGTAAAATTTCGTTAAAAAAAAAAAAAAAAAAAAAAAAAAAAACGATTATTTTTCTAAGTTTTTTTTTTTGTTAAAAGTAAAAAAAAATCGATAACTTTGTTTTAAATTATCACAGATTTATGGTTCAACCATTCGTTTTAAAGGTATTGACGAGATCTTTCGAATGATACCCATCTTCAAAATTTAACCCCCCCCGGGGGGGTACTTCCCCCCAGGGGGGGGAACCGATGCCCCCCCATGCACAATTTTTTTTTCCTAGTTAACTACTACTATCATCAATAATTCAAATTAATTTTACAATCACAAGTTTAAAATAACTCTCATTATGCCCATTTATACGGAATTTTGTCCTATGCTGCCATGTTAAAAATTTGCATAAAATGCGATTACAGCGTCACCTATTGAGCTATTGATCCCCAACTCTAATGGGCACCAGTTCACGTCAGGGTGCAACTAAATACCAAGTTTGGTTAAATTTCATTCATATGTTCGTGAGATACAGCGTCCACAAAAAATGATACAGACAGACACACAGACAGACAGACAGACAGACATTTTCTAAAAACTATCAATTCGTGTTCAGGACATCCCAAAACGTGTAGATCCGTCAAAAAATGGAGGTCGAAAATTTTCGCGAATCCAATACTTTCTCTATATTACATATAGAAGAAAGTAAAAAAAGATGGAAGAGGATTAGGGGGGTTTATCAATATTTATTTACAACCAGCGCACACACCGTATTTCCAATGGACATTGTATGAATCAAAATAAAAAAAAAAATTCAGTAAAAGTACTTATAGTTTACCTTTTATTTTGGTAGAAATTGAAATACTGTTCATTCTATCTCTCATAACTATTTGAAGTTACACGATATTTGTTTGGAGCCTTCATATAAGCAGCTCAATACTTGGCTATTAAATTACGCAAATGAAAGTTTTTAAAAGGTTATTTAGTTACAAATCTTTGTTAAAAAATACTTAGTAAAAATTCTCATATTCCCGAAGATATTTAACATTTTTGCATTATGATCGTGGTTTACTGTGTTTAATGTTATACAGGTTACAATGTTATAAAATTTATACAGGTAATTCGAAAATTCCACATATTTACATGCTACAGTCAGAATACATTTCAAGAATTGTATATATTATATGTAAAAAAAAAAAAAAAAAAAAAAAAAAAAAAAATCCAATATAATTTAGCTTATTTCCTTCATACAATCTTTACAAACTTAAAAATATTACGTTGTACGTATTTTTTTTTTATTATTACTAGCTGAAGTATTGCCTTAAATATATATATATATATTTAATGCACTGTAAATAGACAGTTTTAGCTTAAAAATGCTTTAGTAAAAAAAAAAAAAAAAAAAAAAAAAAAAAAAAACTTAGGTTTAATATTTCCTTGCAGGTATGGGGAAAAAAACTGCCTTTTTCTACCTTCACAATGTGTAACAATCAATTGCAAAAGGTATTTTATAATAAAAATTGTGAGCGCACACTACATTAATGTGTAAATGTGTAATACAATTTCAGTATTTTCGTATTTAAAAAAATTACATTTTTGTTCAAGATTTTTTTTATGTATGCAATATGTATATAAACTCTTACATTTCTGATACTAAATAACAAATACACATTCGACGATTTGTATTATTCTTATTATATATTAATAAAAATAATAACAAAAAAAAAATTCTCTAATCAGAAATGTTTATTTGCAAACTCTTATATATCATGTAATAATAATGTATTGTAAATTGGATTTCTAAATTTTACTGCAAAAATTATACTTAGTATAAAAGTTTTTGTAAGAAATTGATAATACACTCTATTACAAAAAAAGCCACTCACCAAGAAGGAGTAATGCAAACTGGACACAAATTGACATGCATACAGATTTCGATGTAAAATGTAAAATTTTTAAAGTTTGGCTGCCATGGAATGAGCATGTGACGCAGCAGCGTATCTTAACTGCGCAATTGAAAGAATATTAAAAATGAGAAATTTAGATCTAGGTAAAAAATTTATCGAGAATTTCATTCCGTCTACTCAGATAGACAGTAACTATGCCTCGCGTACAGTAGACAGTTGGAAAAGGAGACAGTTGATGTAATCTGCGAATTATTTGACAACTGGATGGGAGCGATGCCACTATTAGATGATATTGACAGGAATGTGTGAACTATAGCCGAACAGAGAGAAAGTGGTCGGCCTAGAGACAGTACAGAACGTGAGAACCGATCAATCATCAGAGCGGTATTAAAAGCCCCAATTCATCACTATAATCGATTCTACGTGCAACTGGTGCGGATTACCACTATTAAACTTTGTATACCGACAAGTATGTTTAGAGTGATATAAGGATCGTTCGAACTGGCATGTCACTAAATGGAGTAGAATTCTCTTCAGTGATGAGTACCACTCCGATTTGAGCCCCGATGACCAGCTCAGACTTATCTGGAGACGCCCTGAAAAGATGAGGATTCCAACCCTACTGTCACCAGCTATACGGCCAGACAACCAGGAGTGATTATCTGGAATGTCATTTCATTTCATAACAGGACCCATTTGGTTGTCATCCAAGCCACCATTACAGCACAGTGGTACGTCGACGACATTCTATATCCCGTTGTGTTTCCCTTCATATCACGCAATCCTGACAGTTTATTTTGGCATAATAATGCCCGTCCACTCACAAAGATCGTTTTTACTGTTTGTTTTTCTGCTTGCCTAACATTATTTTGGCCAGTAAAGTTGCCGGATCTCTCACCTACTGAGGACGTTTGCAGCATCATGAAAAGGGTCCTACCTACAATCAGCTCGGGATTTTGCCAATCTAATGCACCAATTGGACAGAATTTGGCATGATATCTCGCAGAAGCATATATGCCAACTCTGTCAATTAATGCCAAGCCGAATAACTGCTTACATAAGTGTCAGAAATGTACCAATGCGTTATTGACTTGTTGACATTTGTGAAGCCGTTTCTCTTCATTAAACCACTCAAATTTTCTGAAACTGTAAACATTTGTTTTTCTTCGCATGTACTACATAACGTCTACCAATTTTCGCCTCATTTCGGTAATTCCTTCTTGGTGCGTCGATTTTATTATAGAGTGTATATTAAGACTTGATGATTTGTTATTTTCAACTAACATATAATATATATTTATTTTATTAGTTTTTAATAATAAAAGAGATTTTACATGCAATTTTTTATAGAAAATTTTCAACAGAGGACAGATTTTTCAATATAAGTTTTCACATTTTATAACACAATTCAAACTATATTAATTGCACATCGCATAAAAGTGTTATTTTTTTTTATCATTTGTAATTTTTTTATAATATATGTATTCTGTATTTTCTTTGCAATTTTATAAATTATAAAAGGTTTATTTCTAAAATCAAGACAGTCAAATTGTGGTACAAGCAATTTTGAAACACGAACTGTATATTTATGACTTCTAACTGCATCAAAAATATACATGTTCTTACATCATTACCGATTTTCAAATTTAATGATTCTATTTAAAAAAAGTACAACTGTATTATTTATTGTACCCATGAAAATATATAAATCAATATATATATATATATATATATATATATATATATATATATATATATATATATATGAGACCACCTTAAGAGTAGAAATGATTTAATTTATTTTTTCAGACCTAAGTAAATATTTTTAGATTTCTTTCATTTAAACAATACATATAATGTATTTTCGTTTAGTATTTAGACTTAAACAAACATTTAACAAAAGAATTAAACATTATCAATTTAACAAGATATATGATTAATTTCCAGTATAAATGAATAAAATGTTATTTAAAATATAAAAGCTTTCCGTTTTTGGGAAATGTGACAGATGTTACTCTTTCAGATGAAAAGGAAAATTCTTGGAATTGCTTAGTCACGAAGTTTTCTGCTTGTAACTTCATGACAACAAAGTTTTAAGAAGATTTCTTGCATATATAGAATATGTATATATTTAAACGGAATTCTGAAATTATTAAAACATTTTCTTTTGTACGTTTCTCTACAATTAGTACATGTAGTTTATATAAAATCACATCCATCCAGTCCTACTAGTACAACATACTTCTTTAACAAATGGAAATATTTATGACAAATTTTGTAGGTGTTGTTTATTAATAAAATATTTAATGTTAAATATATGTAAAGAACAAAATATTTAATACATTAATTTACACTGAGAATAAGGTGAATAATATTTCAAATCATTAAAAAAAAACATACAAAATAATATATATATGTATAATATTTTTACAAAATAATATATATATGTATAATATTTTACAACAAACAGCATTGTCATTCTCCATTTGAAAACTCTCTACAGATTGAAGTTTTAGAAAATTGTACTTCAATATGTCTTCACTCATTTTTTTCTAAATATAACTTGTTATTATACATACTTTATATAACAAAATGAATTGCGCAATTGAGATGACTGCAAATATTTTCCATCTATATATATATATATATATAAGAAAACTGATCTTGAAACTTTTTATAGTTACTATTGTATTTTCCCCCCTGCTTTATCACATATAAAAGTTTATTTTCACGGGAATTTCTTGAATACATCGTAAAACACAGATGTATTTTATTGCACATTTATCTTGGAAAAGAAAGGATCTTATTTTACCAGTTACTTTTATAGTTATAGGAAAACACTTATTTAAACATTAAGTTTCTGGTTTCATTATTTCATGATAGTTTCATGAAAAATACAAATATAAAATAAGAATGTATAGAAAATACTTAGAAATACTTCGTATTTTTCATTATTTATTATTGCTAAGAAATAAAATTATACAGAAAAATATATGAACGATTGCATGTTCAATATTCCATTCTCTATAACTTTACAATGCATACAATGCATATTTCTTATCATTATATTTTCAGATAAAATAAATTTATTTCACTAAAGATTTAAGATAAATATTTTAGCTCATATTAAGAAAAAGTTATTGAATATATCTATCTATCTATCTTATCTATATCTATATATATATATATATATAATTATTATGATTATTATGATTATTAGGCAATGTGTTAAGGATAAGGCTTATGTCGTACATGAGGAACATGGGCCATGGTGAATTTCCTTTTGATGTTGTGTTTTATTATTATAGAAGAAGATTTTAGATTTATATCTCTGTATATTTTATATATGAATAATATTTATTTTTATAAAAACCCATTTTTTATTGTTTAATTAAATCTTATATACATATATTGCAAGTTCAGATCACTTACTATTTAAAATGAGAATAAATAATCAATCCAGATATCAGGATTTTGAATAAATAAGAAGGATACTTCTTAACCCCGGCCAAAGTTTTAAGTTATACGTATAATGTTAAGTGCTCGAATGCATTATTTATTATATAATTGAATTCTGGACGTATACAACAAAATATTTACACCATTAATTTACACTGAGAATAAGATACGTATTGTTTCAATTAATGTCATCTAAAATATACAAGGTACATGCAAAATAATTTATCTATTATAGTTAATAATTTATCTAATATACTTTTTATAATATATATATATATATATATATAACACAATGAAATTAATTTATGATAAGATATGAAATTGGAATGTAAAAACAACAAGAACAAATAATTTCACAATGTTAATAAACAAGAAAATAAGCTAAATTTAATAATATTCAAGCTAAACTTCATCAGCTATTAAAAAACTATGTAATGCTAGCAGGTTTCTGAAGATATGTCAAGCTAGCATGCTACAGAATATATTTCAAACAGAATAGTAAAGAAAAAAATTGAAAATATAAAGACTGAAATATGATTTATTTGAAAAGAATTTTATTTTTAAATCAAATTATATTACATTTGAGTGATACTATATTGAAATTTTATATTAGAATTTAAAAAAATGTTTTATTATATGGATTTTTGGAATGCAAATGCAAGCAAGAACATACTCCCACCCGAACCCACCAGAATGAAACAGAACAAACACATCACCTGCTACAGTCAACAACCGCAAAAGTGGATTTCGGCTTCAAAACTTTTAAAACGTTGTAATGCCTCTTCCGTATCCATAGATGTCCAATACATTCCAGGTATGGTAAAACAATATACTTCCATCCATCAGCTAACCACCTTTTTAAAAAAATAGGCTTTGAGCCGTTAGCATCAAACTGCACACCTATATGGACCACCAATCAAAGCAAAGCCGGTAGCTGCGGAGCTGTCACTAAAACTTTGCATTACTAATATAGTAAGAGATAAAATTTAAAGGATATGAATTTTTATAGAATAATAAAACTTGAAAATTATAAATTTGTTTATCAAAATTAAATTTTGAATTGCATAATCTCTTAATTCTTAAAAGTTAATTAATTTTTATGTTTATGTAAATTTTATGGTTCAGATTAAAATGCCAGTGTGGCATACAGTTAGTAAAGAAGTTGATTTTTTTTCTTCTGTCAAATAAATCAGTACATAAATTATTACTTTTTAAAACAACTAGTTTATGAGCTTTCATAAGTATATTATAAAAATCGTTTATTCTTCTCTGGAAGACTTCATATATATATATATATATTTTCCTGGAGTTTATATTAAAGTAGTACTCTTTGAAATAAGTTATTTAATTTATGCGAACAGTTTTACAGTGTTACATGTTACTTAATAAAAAGATGAGATTAGTTAAACAAATGAGTTACACAAATTACAAGAAGTTGCCATGATTACCACGATTTGATTCTGTTATGAGGCATTAATGGCAAAAAACACTAAAGCAGTTATGGAAGAATAGTAATCTTAAAGAATTAATCATTATTATATTATTGTAGAAGCGTTTGCAAAGTTTCATTATAATAATCTGATAAGTACTTTTCCGATGAAAAACAAGAATTTGCAGTATTGTATAAAGAATTATTGCCACTTGCGCGATTCCCATTTGCGCGACGAGCTGGAAAATTCCCATTTACGCAACCAGAAATTGCAGGACCGTGCATGCAGGTGATTTCTTCCTTTTCGACTTGATAATCTGAGAAAGCCCGTAACTCGGTTTCGCAGTAATCACTACCACGCATGTAAAAACCAAAAATGCATCATTGGACAACCCAACTCGCTGTGCATTAATCTGAGAACGCCCGTACACGGTTCTGCGGCAATCACTACCAGTCACGTAAATAATATTAATAATAACAATAATATTAATAATATTAATAATATCACTGGACACACCTCTCTCGTCGTGCAGGAATCGGAAGAAGTCCGTGACTGGATTCCCGATTCCTCGGCAATCACTACCAGAAACGTAAAAACCAATGTATATATATATATATATATAACTGGACACCCCTGCCACGTTGTGCATGAATCCGAAAACGCTGGCAACTTTTTTTCGCAGCAATAAGTATAACACACGCATATAAGCTTCGCGCACATACTCCCCCCCCAAACACACACACACACACACACACACACACACACACACACACACACAAAAAAAAAAAAAAAAAAAAATATATATATATCACTGGACACCCCTACCCCACTGTGTATAAATCTGAGAACGCATGCAACTCGTACTGTTACTTTGTTCGCATAAGTGAGAATTTTTCACCACTTTGCGCAATTGGCAATCGCGCATATGGGAAGACACCGGTATGAAATGCTACAGAAAAATGAAAATGAATAAGTTTCGTGCAAATTCCTCCATAAACAGTCTTTAACAGCTATAACAATAAAACGTTTCGATTTTATTAGGCTTTATCAGCGAGAATTGGTTGCTGGCGTGAAAAGCTTTGTTCTGCAATTTCTTATGAATATAGTAAGAATATTCACAGTCAGTTTATGTCGTTCAATTTAAAATATATATATATATATATATATATATATATATATATATATATATACATATACATAATAAACACTTGAAAGCTAGAACTATATTACTTAAATTTTATCATAAAAAATACTAAAAAATTTTATCATATAAATGATGTTTGTACAGGGTGTAAAAATAAACATGATAGGCTTATAACTGTGAATATATATATATATATATATATATATATATGTATATATATATGTACATATATATATATATATATATATATATATATATATATATATATATATGTATATATATATATATATATATATATATATATATATATATATATATATATATATATATATATATATATATATATATGTGTGTATATATATATATATCATTAGTTTCAATTGATATTTCACAGACTTAAAGAACAAAATTAAGAAAATGTTTACTTGTTAAGTGTTTAAGTAAACAATTCAAGATAAGGTAAGGTTTTAAGGTAATTACCGTTTTCTCCATTCTTTTTATTTAGATTCTAATACAGAAAGGACGTGAGTACTAATGCGACGGTAAACACTACCAACCAATTAACCAACCTGAACCTTTTTGGAAAGTTAGCGCGAAATTTTGTCTCTGTATTCTCGCCCTCTCATTTTATTTTCTGTAAGCGCCGTAACAGAACACGTGATACTTTTTTTGTTTGTTTGTTTATTGATAACATATATACATCAGATTTGTATGCTTGAATCGTAGCCCGCTTGTAAATCTTCGTCAGATAATTACAGATAGTACACGACAGAATTACAATACAAGGAAAAAAAAAAGGATAAATACCCAGGCCCAACGTGGAATCGAACCCGCCACCTACGCTCGATGGCGATTAGCAGTGTGGTGACATAACTCGGTTACGGAGAGCCTCATACTTAATGGAGGAACTTTTTGATAAATGAAATTTTATGCTTGTTTCTCAATATATATAATATGAAAAACATTTGCTTGAGGTTAACGGAAGGTATTGAACATCAATAGTAAAATTAATAAATTGATTACGAATTACGGCAGACATTATGTTTTAATTTTGTAATAGAAAGTATTTATAGTTATAAGAAAAAAGATAAAAAATAATATTGCTTGTTTTATTATTATTATTATTTTTTTTTTTCATTCAAGGGAACATTTTTCGTCAAAAATTCTTTTAAATAAAGAAGATATCACAATTTTTTTAAACATATTTTTCTATAATTGATGTTTATTTCTGGAATTTGTAATTCAGTTTCAGAAATCGTTTTATGAAACCAATTATTGTCTTTAAAATAAAATTTAAGCATATTTCAGTGATTGAGTAAAATTTTCTATTTCTAAATGCTTACTTTTGCTTATTTTTGAATTAAATATATATATATATGTGAGTGCGTTAATCTGTTTACTTTCACTCTTTTTTCATGAATAAAGATTTCAGTCAAATTTTAAGTTTCAGAATAAGCAGTATATTTTACTTTAACTTTTTCAATATCTGTTAAACTTATTTTACTTTAACTTTTTCAATATCTGTTAAACCAATCTCAAAATGATTTTCAAATTACTTCCGTTTAACATTTAGTGCTGTGTAAGTGATCCGACATGTACTCTTGACAAACTGTTTATCTATTGTATTTACATTATTAAGACATTTCAGGAATATTTGTTTTTAAGTCAAAGAAATTTTAACTACGTGGCTTATTCGACAAATTTTGAGTGTTCGAACCTATTGCCTTTTAATTGAATGAGCATCAACCAAATTTTGGTCTTAAATTTAGCAGAACAAAAGCAATCGAACACAACAAGGAATTCACTTCATTTAATTTTAAACACTTGGTATACGTACACAAACTAGGTATATAAGAATTATTTTTACATGTATCTTGCTTTATGGACCTCATTTTTATTTATTTATTTATTTATTTATTTTTTAATTTAAGTTAATATATATTGATTTAATTTTGTGTAGCGCAGTCTACTTACATTAAAAAGTACACAAAAGAAGTTTATCCATAAACTTAATACATTAAAAAAGATCCGCCGATAAAATGCATGGAATGTTTTTCTTCAGGGAATCTCAAAACGTTTAAACATAACAAAAATCCAATTTCGGTTTACCAAAAAGCAATACTTTTCTATCATTTATAAGTAAGAAAAAGTAAAAAAAAAAAAAAAAAAAAAAATTATGTTGATAAGAATCCTGACATCTATCAAACATTTTAATCATAATATTTCACAGGCAATTCAGAACTTATAAAATTTTCAGCATTAATTTCCAAAATATAAATATTTTCAAAAATGAAAACGTTTTTATACAAAACCAATTTGAAATTTTCGACTTCACTTACATGTACTAATCTGGTGACAAAATAAGTGTAACTTATGTCACTTAAAAGAAATTTAGTTACACACTAAACTAAAAATATATTACATACTTGGTATATACTATTTCAAGGGTGCTTTTAAACATTTAATACGAAGTTGAAAACTGCTCATTATTTAAAATTTTCTGACTGACATAAAAATTATAAATATATTTTATATTTATAAGATTTATAAAAAGTTTATATCTTGTATAATTAGTACAATATATTAAAAATAGGTCCTTATGATCAAAGAATATTTTTTTATTAGCGAATGTTAAGGAATTTTTTAGTAGGCCTTTTACTAAATATCCAAGCATCTTAATGTACATTTATTGTGACACTAATTAATTATAAATCATTAAAGGACCATAATGCACACTTATTTTCATTTGATTTTTACATTAATTGTACATAAATACAATTTATGTATGATTTGTTCTAAATTGTTTCTGGAAAAGATAACATATTTTCAAGTATAACTGAAATATCTAAAAAAAAAGCCCATTCGTATGGTTACGAACTGATGTTGAATTTCTAAAAGTGCATATATCTCTCTATGCGTTCCAAGCTATTGAAAAACCATTTCATCCTCGTAATTTTGCTTGTTTAATAAAATGCATAATTATCATTTTGTTTCACTTACTATTCAATAATTATGGATTAAATGTCGTTTTAAAAATAATTATTGTTTGGTCTAAAGACGCAGGTTTAAAGTCCCTTTTATTTTACTAAAATTATCGCGAGGAATTTAGTTGAGTTTTATAACGTACAATATATATGTTTTTAAATTTATAAGACAAAATCCAGACACACACACAAACACACACACACACACATATATATATATATTATCAATATAATTCAGAAAATTAATAAACTGGTTAATATTCTCAATACACTTTCCGTTTCATCAACTGTTTGTATCCAATTATTGTAACTTTAAAAATTTATTCATATTAATATTAATATTAATATCATATTGTTTCTTGATTTTAAAGAACATGAAATTTTTTCATAGAGGAAATGTAAAATAATGATGCTAAAAAATATATAAAATAAAATAAAATAAAACTCAAATCAAATCAGTGGTGCCTTTATATATGTTTTAAACGAGGGTTACTCTGAAATTTTTGAGATACGCACAGACGATAAGCGGTAAAAAAAATTATCGATTAGATTTGAAAATATGAACTATTTTATCCTGACAGACGTTTTTGCACTGGCCATTTGCAAGTAGTTCAGCATAGAATAAATTTTAGACAGAAAAGAAAATGGAGTTGACGCGAGACCATTATCGTGCTATGATTTTCTATGATTTTAAAATGGGAAAAGCGTTCTATGAAGCGCTAAAGAAAATGCGTTCAATGCCTACAATTAGCTTTTGGAAATGAAAGTCCATCTCGTGGAACTCTATTCAGATGGTTTACTCAATTTCACAGAGGTCGTCATTCTCTCCAGGGTGAGAAATACACAGGAAGGCCCTTGTCAGCAGTAATCCCGGATAATGAGTCTGCCATTCGGAAAATGTTAATCGACGACAATCGTTGTACCTACCATATGATAAAGAAGAAACTTAACATTGGATCCGTAGCAATACATAAAATTATTCCTGAAGAATTCTATATGAAAAATTTAGTTTGGCGTTGGGTTTCCCATATCTTAACAGAGCATCAAAAACAAGAGCGTGTCAGAATCAGCATCGAAACCCTTAAATTACTTAATGATGGTGGCCACCGCATTATTTCTGAAACGTACATACCATTTTTTGATGTTCCGACACACTAAGAAAGCAAAATGTGGGTCTTTGAAGATGATCCCAAACCCACAATGGTGAAAAGACAACGTGCTCTGAAAAAAGTAATGTATACCGTTTTTTTTTTTTTTTTTTTTTTTTTTTTTTTGAGGTACAGGATTGGTCAAAGCTATCAAGCAGGAAGGACAAAAGACAGTTACTGCTAACTGGTACACTACTAAATGTCTTTCAGAAATTCTTAAAAAAGTGAATGTTAGAGGACTCATTCTCCACCATGATAATGTATCTTCTCATACAGCAGGCTTAAGAGTTTGTAACGGAATGGCACGATAGATCATTTAAGAACGAACTCTGGCATTTCATTATTTAATATTTTAATTATAATAAAACACAATTACAATAACTATATACATCGCGCGTAGTAAACAGAACATAAATGTAGGTTACATAAGACGAATATAACTTCTTACAGGCCGCCTGTGGCCCATGGCCACAAGGGCGTCTTACACCAAAAACGACTACATCTTTCAGCAAGATCCGACGAACTTCTGACTGACTTCTGAAAACAAAATGTTTTCACTTCACTTTGTGGATCGGCAAAATATATTTAGATATTTTGCCGAGAATGGTGACAGCGCAGTCTATATTGTTTTAAATGATAGGGAAGATGGCTCAATATTGATAGGCTATTTAGTATATTCGTAAGAGTTTGAATTTAGCGCTACATTCTCCCCCTCTGTTCCCGAGCCTACGTCTCGAGGCGGGAATAGCACTTAAAGCTTTCCGCGGATACCTCAGGAGATTGAAGTTTTGTAACTATAACATTTTAACATGAATTTGAGGGCCGATGCACAACAGATACCTAAATTTAATTTAATCAGGGTTTACTATTTCAAAGGTACTGCATTCTCCCCCTAGTCGTAAGATTCAATAAACCAGACCATCACACTTGTATTTAGATGATTATTTCTAATGCATTTAGTTAATTCTATAAATCAAGTTAATTTATTCTAGAAATATGGCTATTCATCTGAAACAACTTTGAACCAGGTTGGGATATCGATTGGGATTCCGATACGACGGAATGCAAGACAATATCCTAAAATAACTGAACCATGGCGGTTCCACAATACATCGGAATGCATGATGATTTCTTCAAAAAAAAAAAAAAAACTATTGACCATTGCGGCTCCATAATACATCAGAATCATTGCGATTCTTCCAAAAAAACCTATGGACCATTGCGGCTCCATAATACATCAGAATCATTGCGATTCTTTAAAAAAAAACTTAGGAAAATTGCGTACATTTCTGAAATATATAATTTATTTTCGGCAGTTTATTTTCTTGAACTCCGAGCTCTAATGCTAAATTATATAAATCAATTTTTTTACCCTTAGATAAAAAAGCCGTTTTTCTCTCTGAGTAAAATAAATTTCCTTTTTTAAAATTTAAAATTACGATTTATTTCTATTATAAAATTATGAAAATTATTCACGTCGACCCAGAATAAATACAAAATGAACGTATTTATTAAAAAATACTACTCATTGTATACCGTAAGAACAAATACACAATTGCTGTTAATAATACCGTTAAATTTTCCATCTTCCCCTTAAAATTAAATATAATTAAAATCAACTTTCAAAATACTAAGAAAATCAAGAATAATAATTAAAATATTATTGAATGATATATCATTATGGCGGGAAATATTTCTTTTGAAAATTCTTTTTCTTAAATACACAAAAGATACTAAAATATTATTTAAAATATATATATGTAATATAAATTTAAAAAATTTCGTATTAAAAGTTTCATTGTTATTTTCAGAACAACTCTTAAAAAAAAAAAAAAAAAAAAAAAAAAAAACAGATGCATTTAAATGAATATAAACATATTCCGGAAGTGCATGTCAACCTCTAAAAAATAAATTACTCATTCAAACTTGGTCGAATAACTAATAAATAAAACAAAACACTTCGAAGCCAAAATAAAATAGCATTCGTTAAAGAACAGAAGTAATTATTTAAAGACTAGTTTCGTAACTGAGTACCTAAAAAACAAAGTGTACATTTTAAGAACATATTCTGTATTTGCCTTTTCCTTAAGAAAACACCAATAAAATTCAATTCTATATTTAAAAATAAAAATTTAGAATGATAATTAAAAATATCATTGATATTAATACTTTATATTTCTGAGCTCAGATATATTTAATAAAACCATTCATAAAAAAAATAATAACAAATAAAAACTGAAACACATTTATTTTCTGCACAAATAATTTTCTAAAAAAACCCACTGAAATACGTATTTCAACAAAGAATAAAACATTTTCTCTTTAATAGATTCAGCAAAGAAAGAAAAAAAAAGTAATTACCTTTTTGACTGACTTTGTGACGAACGAAATGTCGTCACCATGCTCATTTAACTCTAGATTGAAGCTGAAACTTAATTACTTAATTAAATTTATGAAGTAATGACAAAGTCAGATTTTTAAAATAAATGAGCTTTATTAAGAGCTTAAAGAAAAGGTGGGCGTTGGACTATAATGGCATTTAATAACTTATAACTTAAGATGGCAGCCTTCTTAACATCAATAAATAACCACCATTTATCTCAATTACTTTATTTAAATTCGTTAACTCTTACTGCTTAGTAATCTTTCGTATGTGGGAGGATTCCCTGACGCCACTATACTACTCGACTTACTATCTTCAACTATCCTACTCTAAGCAGCTACCCCAACAGCCCTCTTACTCTAAACCGCCTTCTAAGCCGCTAACATCTAACTTCACTTCATCTCGGCTACCTTTCAACTACTATATCCCTACTCCAACTAACTCAAACACAATCTTCCTTCTCCTTTTATACAAATTACTTTCCAAAATATTAGCATATGGAAAATTACAATTTTAATTTAGGATGAGAACTAACCCTATTATTCAACTGAATCCTAAATTCAGCACATTCACGTTTTACTCGTAAAGTGCGAATTTTAATTGTAGCTAACTTTGCTATACCTCACAACTTGTTGAAATAGATTCAATTTATTTATGTTATACATGAAGACACATAAATATATTACTTTAATAACGGAAACGGGGAGGGGGAAGGGGGTAACTTGCATAAATGATGCAAGAAAGAGAACTACTATCTCTTTTTCTTTATCGTATGCGATAATATTTCTAGAACAAAAGACATTCGTGTATTGTATATTCTTCTTTTTACAAGTAAAACAAAAATTCAGTTTCCACGAGAATAACTTGAATAAAGCAGAAATTTAAAAGAAATAAGAGACTTACTTATACCGGATTATTACATTAAAATAATGTTATTCTTGAAAATGTTATTAAAAATAACAACAATAATCGTAATCAAATGTTCTTGACAGTGCACAAAATTTATTCTCAAAAAAAAAAAAAAAAAAAAAAAAAAAAAAACACAAATGTATTGCAGAACACAAACTGATTTTCAGTTTCAAACAGGAAGGCTTGCCACTTTTATAAAAGGTGAAATTTTGTTCTCAAACAAAACAGAAACACATTTCACAACACTAATACTACTTTTACGCAAGCAGATTTCTTCACGATAAATAAGAACACTAATATTTATCTCTAAACAGGCAGGTTTGCTGCTTTTAAAAATGGCTGTTTGAAGTAAAGCACTTTTCTTCTGTTTGTGATGCACTTATTATTTGAACTGGAATACAGAACTCCATTCATTTTAATTTGAAAAACACAAAGAATCTGGATGATTCTATATAGCACCAAATCAGGATGATTCGGATTCCACACATAACTTTTAGAATACATTTCTACACCATTATAGAAGACTCGTTGAATCTGTAAGGCTCACATATATTACACCAACGAATTGCATAAACGATGATTCACGTTGTCATGACTTTCCGTAAAAAGAAAATTGCACTTTTCTTTGGGACACACGAAACGAAGCTGAGATTCGCGGTCTTTTTAACTGCAATTTTAGGACAGCAGCAAGCATTCTTTCAGAACAGAACACAAGTTTACGAAAATGTTCGATGAACGCCATCAGAAACGTTCCACTAAGATATAAATTTTACGAGTATTTTTAATTTTTCGTTGAGCGCCTATTGTAACGGAATGGCCCCATAGAACTATGATAGAACGAACTCTGGAATTCCATTATTTAATATTTTAATTATAATAAAACACAATTACAATAACTATATACATCGCGCGCAGTAAACAGAACATAATTGCAGGTTACATAAGACGAATATAATTTCTTACAGGCCGCCTGTGGCCCATGGCCACACGGACGTCTTACACGAAAAACGACTACATCTTTCAGCAAGATCCGAAGAACTTCTGACTGACTTCTGAAAACAAAAAGGTTTTCACTTCACTTTGTGGATCGGCAAAATATAATTAGATATTTTGCCGAGAATAGCAACAGCGCCGTCTATATTGTTTTAAATGATAGGGAAGATGGCTCAATATTGATAGGCTATTTAGTATATTCGTAAGAGTTTGAATTTAGCGCAACTAATTTCTTCAACAAAAATGCATCAAGGTGCTGGAGCATTCATCCTATTCACCTGATCTAGCTATGTAGGACTTTTGGCTATTTTGTAATCTGAAAAAGAACTTGAGTGGGCGTCGTTTTCATTTCGAAGATGAGATTGATGTGGCTATAAATGCATTTTTTTCATCGATTTCCAAGAAAGGAATGATTATAGGCTTTTAATCTTTGTAAAAGTCGCCTACAGAAATGCATTGATGCTGGAGGACTCTACTTTTAACGCAGCTAAATTTTGGTAACTTTAACATTAATTACCTAGGCGTATCTCAAAATTTCAGAGTGACCCTCGTATGAGATAACAAAGATAAAATAAGGCGGTTATGAAATAATTTTTAAAATATTTAATTTTGTTACATTTTTCTACAATATCATTACCATATTATTTATGAAATAGGTTGAAGAATAATTTTCAGGAATAGACTATTAGAATGATGTTTAGTTTTTAACTTATATTTTTCTCTCTCTCTCACTTTTATTTATTTATTTACTTATTTATTTATTTTTATCTGTATTATCTCTCTGTAAAAAAATGCGATAGTTTAGATAAACTCAAAAATGTTTTGAATTACACATTTTACATTAATCAAAATAATATGAAGATTCTAAAATAAAGACATCTTAAGGGGATGGGGAGCTTTGGAAATCATAAAAGTCAAGGAAAAAATCGAATTTTCGTTTTAGTTATATTAATTTTCTATGGTTAATTCTAAACAATGTGCAACCAACCGCATGTTTCTAAGTTAATATTTTCAAATGTTATAAGTGTTTGAAAAAAATAAAGGGCTGATTAAGTGCCTTCCAAAATGTAAAGAAACGAGAAGAAAAGTGGTGGAAATTAAGCATTTATATTTTTAACTTTGAAATATCTTAAATTTTGATTAAAACAATGTTAAAAAAAAAGCAGTTTAAAAAATATAAACTTTTAAAATGCTTGAATGATAAACAATGATAGCTGGTAAAATGCACTTAAAATTCTGTTTCCTTTGCACGTGTTTTTTAACGATTTTTTTTTTCTTTCAATGTCCCTCGTGTTGCAATTTTGGCTTAAAAGTAATGAAAACTGCTTTTCACTATTTTATGTTATATTTAAATGAAATCTGGGTATTTATTTTGAATTTGACTTAAATTTAGATTTTTGAAAGAGTGTTTTATTAGGCGACATCTTAAAATTTTCATGAATAATCGGTATATTTCACAAAAATATTTCTTAAAAATAATCTTTTGAACGAATATAAAAATGGATACCCAAGTTTATTTAAAATTTGTTTATAAATAATAATGAAGCTAAACTACATAAAAACATTTTTAATGAGAGGGACATTTTAAAGATTTTAAAAAGATGTTTATTTTGTTTAATTTATACATATACATATATATATTATGTATTTGATATTGTAATACTGCGATGGATATGTAAAAAAAGAAAAGAAAAACATAGTAATAATAATAAATAAAACTTATGCTGAAAATTTAATATTTATTTATAACGCCCACCATCTCCTTAAAATAACTAATCTACAGCTAGTCCTCTTCATAAAAGATTCTAAAGAGCTCCCAACATTCATTTTTTTAAACAACAAAATAGACATGTTTGCTTACATTTTTCTTTTACTATCATTTAATTTAAAAATATATAAAGTAAAAAAAAAAAAAAAAAAAAAAAAATCACTAAAGTTTATTTTAAGCTACTACGAGAGGATATTTACTCTTTAGAAGTAAATGTTTGAACTTGGGATATTTTTCTTACTTTCAAGCTTGGTGTACTTTTTATTTTAATTTATTAAGTAAGAAATTACGTATTCTTTGTTAATATATTTTAATTCATATAAGATATTAAAATGTTTTTCTTCAACTTTAATGAAAAATAAATTAATGCATTTTTTTTCATTTCAATTAAAAACTACAATAATAAAAAATAATTGCATAATAATCAAAATAAAGTATTCTGAATTTCACGTACGTATTGTAAAGAAGAGGGAAAAAATATATATATATATATTTTTAAGCAAAAAAATTATTATTAGTCAAAGAATCGCCCATAGAAAGTTAAAATATAGGGGTTTAAAAAATGATAACAATAAAAATAATTCGCGCATTAACGTTTTTATTTAATTTTACGATTTTTAGAGAAGTGAAATTGACAAGTGAAATTGACTACATCCTAACTGTCAAAAAAATATTACTGAATGCGTCGTGATAAATATATTTCACTCTAGTACTAATTACAGACTGGTACGTTGTAAGGTAATGTTTCAGCAGGATACATTGGAAAAGCCTAAACTGTACAAAATTGAAAAAAAAAAAAGCAATTAAAAAAAAGAGAAAAACTTTAAAAAACTGCGAAAATAAAAAACAAAAATTCCATTTTAAACAACAACAAAATATTTTAACTGCTTCACGATACTGAAAACATCAGTGCATTTACGAAAACGTCAGTGCACCAGTAAATTTAATTCCAATTTTATCCAGAAAACCATTAAAAAAGAAAGATTTGAAGACTACAAAAAGAAATCTAATGCTTAGAAGGAAAATAAATCTAGCTTTGAAGACAAAAATTGAAAGTATTACTTGGAATCAAGAGCAAAGTGTACAGAAGGTAGCAATCTTTTTATGAGAATTGTACAGCTTATAAGAACGACTCAGTGGTTCGCCTACATCATGAAACACAAACGAAGCTATACAAGGGGTTTTGAAGGAAGAAGTAGCTATGGCAATAAAAGTTATGAAAAATGGAAAAGCTTAAGGAGAAGTTAGTATATATTTACATATATATATATATATATAATAAATCTTGAAAATTAGTAGAAATAAAACTCGATTTATTCAATAAAAACTTTAAAAAATATATTTATAAACCAATGCGCAAATGCAACAAAAGAAAATATAAAACGAAAATAAATAAACAAACTCATAATAAATGAAAAGAAATACCGTAGGGAATGCAAAATGAGAAGTTTTTGAAGAAACGTGTACTTTTTACCGGAAAAATACGTTCCTAGCCCCCAACGTCTCATAGAAGAAAGCAAAATATATAGCAAACGAATTAGAACTGAATTAATACAAAGCATTAAAAATGCAATTACATTCTTAAATAAAGTACAATAGTAGTAAATATATCATTTACAAATAAATAAATATATATATATAAATATATATATATATATATATAAGGGCAAATTCGTATGACAAATAGATTGAAAAACGTTGGAAAATCCCCCCACCAATAAGAGAGAATTATCTTTGGCTGGCAGGGCCACTTACCAGTTCTTAAATGTCACCCGAGATGAAGCTAAAACATTAGGATAGATTATATTCAGGAAGATTTAAATGTTTATCTAGTAGGAAAACAGGACAGTGGTTGACGCTTAAATTGTTTTTGAGACTTTCAAGAGCTAAATTCAGGTTTAAATGTTTATTACAAATAATTTTAAATCTGTTAATTTGGGCAAACATAATATTTTTTAAAACTCTATGACTAATACAGAAAAACCAATTCGTCAGATTACAGACTTTAAAGCAAAAATCCTGTCTTTTATCATAAATGCCAATAATTTGCCAGTTTTTTTTCTCCTATATATATATGTATATATATATATATATATTAATTTTTAAATCCACAAAGAAATTTTATCTTCAGTGTCAGTTCCGTTTAAGATATGGTTGTATTAGGGTTAAGATAAACTTTGTGTTAATTGAATTCTAATCTTGAATTCCTTTGCTATATATTTTTACTTTCATCTATGAGGTCGGGATCTAAAAAATTATCTTTTGGCTAAAAAGCGTTTGTTCAAAAACTTCTCATTTTCCATTCCTTACATTTGGGAGGGTTGGAGGTCTCCTGAAGAAGACTCCATGTGTTTTGGGATTAATTTCATTCATTATCAATTTGTTTATATACATACATATA
This sequence comes from Salticus scenicus, assembly GCA_963930645.1. Classification (NCBI taxonomy): domain Eukaryota; kingdom Metazoa; phylum Arthropoda; class Arachnida; order Araneae; family Salticidae; genus Salticus; species Salticus scenicus. The sequence goes on along the minus strand of OZ005649.1, from coordinate 86,918,842 downwards.
TATATATATATGTGTGTGTGTGTGTGTGTGTGTATTTATATTATAACTAATATAATTGTTGACTAAGAGTTTTCACACAAAACAAATGTCATGCTGTATTCAACTTTATATTTATTCGTCAATGGAAATAAATAGCTCATATGATAATTAATTATTAATGTAAACTACTTGTCTTACGATATGTAGTGCATCGTGGTATGTATAGTTATCGTAAGGATTTGTTTGTGTCTATGTAACATATCATGAGATTACATTGTATGGTTAAGGAAAGGAATGATTATATCTCGTTTAAATAATAAAATAAGAGAGCCCGCAAGTAAAAATTATAATGTTGGTTGTTCCCTTATATCACCAAAATAGTAAAAGCTTAAATATTGTTATTATGAAATTTTTACATTGTAATAAGTTCAAAATCTTCTTCCAATTATGTGTCAAGTTGTTATTTAACTTTTTGTGAAATCTCTTATATAATGAAATGCGAAACTCTTTTTGTTTTTGTTAATTAATTAATTTATTATTATTATTTATTTATTTATTTATTTATTTATTTATTGTAAAACTATTAATGTTTTTCATGTTTAAATTAATGTAAATATATTTTTTTTGTTAATAATTAAATACACAAAATAAAAACACAAAATTAATAATTAAATACACAAAAATTATTAAAATTTGCAAGAGTTATTCTTTTTTTTAAATACATAACATTTAACAGTATTAATACATTAATTTTCTCTGAAAGCATCATAAAAATGAATTATCATATAAATTTAACTAAATACTTTTTAAGCAGAAAAAAAAAAAAAAAAAAAAGAAGAAGGAGGGAGAGGAAGAAAGAAAGAAAGAGAAAGAGAGAAAAAAAAGGGAAAAAAATCATTTTAGTATTGATTATGCTCTAAATATGTATATATATTAATTGAATACTATGCATATATATTTAATAGACGGCATTTCAATATTGATTTTCTTAAGATCTTTGCTAAGAAAAAAAAGGTTATTCATTTATATTTTAAAAAAAAATTCTGTATGTAGTCATCAGATTTTCTTATAAAACTAGCTGGCTTCGCCCGCTAGCGGGTCAGTATTTTCAAATGAATCACTAAAAATAATGAATCACTAACAGAAACTTTTAGTGTTAAGAAAAGAAATTAAAAAAAAAAAAAAATCATTTCTGATTGGGTAAAAAGTCGGGCCGTGTCCCCACGCGCTGCGCGCGCGTATTCCTTACCTGACCCTACGTGCACCCTAAAAAAAATCATTTCTGATCGGGTAAAAACTCGCACCGGGTCCCCACTGCCTTCGGCAGCGCAGTACCGTGTGCGCTGCGCGCGCACAACTGAAGGGATACACGCGCTGCGCGCGCGTATTCCTTCCCTGGCCCTTCCTGCCCCCTAAAAAAAAACATTTCTGATCGGGTAAAAACTCGCACCGGGTCCCCACTGCCTTCGGCATCGCAGTCCCGTGCGCGCTGCGCGCGCACAACTTCAGGGCTACACGCGCTGCGCGCGCGTATTCCTTCCCTGAGCCTTCGTGCCCCCTAAAAAAAAATCATTTCTGATCGGGTAAAAACTCGCACCGGGTCCCCACTGCCTTCGGCAGCGCAGTCCCGTGTGCGCTGCGCGCGCACAATTGAAAGGACACACGCTGCGCGCGCGTATTCCTTCCCTGGGCCTTCGTAACCCCTAAAAAAAAATCATTTCTGATCGGGAAAAACTCGCACCGGGTCCCCACTGCTTTCGGCAGCGCAGTCGCGTGCGCGCACAAGTTAAGGGATACGCGCGCGGTGCACGCCTATTTCTTCTCCACCCTTTGAGGCCCTCTTAATTAACCTACGTATACCAATTTTGAACGATCTAACTCATTTGGCTGAGATGCAAAAGAAAACGTAATCAGGACACCTCAAAACGTGTAAATCTGGTGAAAACTTTCTATAATTTAAAAGAACTTTAAAATATCTTTCGAATGATGTATTAAAAATAATTGAATTAGAAATTGAAATATTGAAATTTGAAAACATTACAGAGCCATCTGGCGGTACAAATATCTGTATTCCACTGTTTGATTCCAATTCAAAAAAGCTTTCTAATGATGTCTTACTTATGAAATTATTTTAATTAGTAGCTGAGATACAAAAGAAAACTAATTCAGGACACCTCAAAACGTGTAAATCTGGTGAAAACTTTCGATAATTTAAAAGAACTTTAAAATATCTTTCGAATGATGTATTAAAAATAATTTAATCAGAATTAGAAATTGAAATATTGAAATTTGAGAATATTACAGCGCCATCTGTCGGTAGAAATTTCTGTATTCCACTGTTCCATTCCAATTCAAAAACGCTTTCTAATGATGTATTACTTATGAAATTATTTTAATTAGTAGCTGAGATACAAAGAAAACTAATTCAGGACACCTCAAAACGTGTAAATCTGGTGAAAACTTTCGATAATATAAAAGAACTTTTGAAATATTGAAATTTGAAAATATTACAGCGCCATAAAAGAAATATGATTCAGGAGACCTCAAAACGTATAAATCTGGTGAAAATTTTCGATAATTTAAAAGAACTTTAAAATATCTTTCGAATGATGCATTAAAAATAATTTAATCATAATTAGAAATTGAAATATTTAAATTCGAAAATATTACAGCGCCATCTGGCGGTACAAATTTCTGTATTCCACTGTTCGATTCCAATTCAAAAAAGCTTTCTAATGATGCATTACTTATGAAATTATTTTAATTAGTAGCTGAGATACAGAAGAAAATTAATTCAGGAACCTCAAAACGTGTAAATATGTTGAAAACTTTAAGTAAAAAAAAGAATCTTTCCAATGATGTATAAAAAATAAATTAATTGTAATTAGAAATTGAAATACGCGCATTAGAATATTGCAATTTTTAATCGCAGAACCAATACATGTGACCTCGCTGTTTTTTTTTTTTTTTTTTTTCTTGGCTTCCGTGGAGAAATGAACCTCTTTGAACAAACAGGTTGCCATGGTGATCTACATTTTTTGATTACGGTTTTCATTTCCGAATGAAGTAAAGCATTTGCAATGGTTTAGAGACTCAGAATTTCACCGAAGACTGCCGCGATACTGAAAATTAAAAAATTTATAACTCATTCAGTTTTTGAAATTTTCTCTCAATCTTTTGGGAGTTAAATTATGAAAGCGAGATGTATATACAAAAAAAAAAGAAATGATTTATCTCTAAAGACTTTTGAGTTATAAAATGTTTTGCGAAAAAAATCGATGTTTCGTAAAATCTAAAAATATGGATCGGTAATCCGTATTTTGTAAAAATGTTTATATGGTTCGAAAGAAGATTAAATGGCCTTTCTTTATATACCAGTTGTTAAGAAATGGAATTGTTACCCTGTCGTACAGGGCGTTTCAAAAAAGACGATCGCGAAAAAACGAAATTTTCGACCCTTTTTAAAACTTTTTTTAAAAATATAAAAAATCCGTATTTATTAAAGAAAATTGTACCGTAAGAATCGGTAATAAATGCTCTTTCTCGTCGTACAGGTGTATTTTCGATATTTCCAACAGATCGGAAGCGATCGCTTTTCAAAAACCCACGAAATTTTCCCTCTTTCCTTTTTCTTTCAAGGTAAGCGGTGGTGGTAGAAAATGGCGGTCGCCTCCGATTTCGAATCGTTTTTTCGTTAGACAATGGTCGACATTTTAATTAATATTTCCTCTAATTAGGGTCGCATCGTTTAGCAAATTAGATAACCCAGATCTGCGATAAATTCTCTGTCCATCGGTAACTGTTCGAAGTCCGTGCGACCTTTAGCGGCGGAGCCTTAGCTGCGTCAAGCCGTTTCTCACAGACAGACACACACACACACACACACACACACACACGCGTACAGATTTTAATAATATAGGAGATTAGCTTATTTTACTTAAATGAACAATCAAAAGTTCTTTATTTAAGAAATGAATGTTAAAATTAAATTTTTTGTGTGTAAATAATTATTTTGTCGAGTAAGTAACAGTAAGAGTGATAGAAAATAATATTTTAATACATTTAGATGACTTCATTAAAAGCAAGATGATAGTTCGGCTGCGAAAGTTTATCCAACTGCATAGTTTGTTGCGATTTCATGAGCTGACGTTGCGTACGATGAAATGTGCCTATGCAATTTTCATGACTTAATGCTATGTCAGCAAAATCTTTTACATGGAGAAGTTTTCAATCATTATCAATGAAAACCCAGAACCAATAGCAATGTTAATGAGAAACATAATGAATGTCTTGATATAATGTCCATGTTCATACAGTTAAGCAAAAAATTTTTAATGCAAAATTACGTTGGAAATAAACTCTCATTTGCCTCCATGATAACTAAAAACAATCGTAACTTTATGCTTACCGTGTTTCTGGAAACATCGTGAAGTGATTATGATAATATTAAAAATATTAATATAGCGTTATAATATGACGTTTATTTCGTTATGTCATTTATTGTTTCGGGGTCTTCCATACAAATAATTTCTCGAATTTTATAAACAGGTTGATTGTGGCAGTGATATGGTTTAAAAGACGTTCTGAAGTACGTCTATGAATACTGTTTGAGATAATTCTCATAAAAAAAAAGATGCACATCATTTCTTCATTATTACGGACTAGATACTCTATTACATTTGTTTATACTTTTCCAACGGTATTGGAGTAATTCAACATGATATAAATGATCAATCATATATAAATGATTCAAGTTGCCCGCGAATAAGTTTGTTTTTGCTGTTGTCGTATGCCACTCGGAAATTCGGAGTCCCGGTAGTGGAACTATCCGGATTTAAGGCAAAAGGGGTTCCCTTCCTTTTTTTCAGAGGAGCTCCACTAGGGAGGAAGAACGGCTTAGCTCCAGAAGCTGGTGATAAATGGCAGCACTAGCAAACACCTAGGAACTCGAATTTTGATCCGGATGAAGGCCGAGTTAAACCCATGTTCCAGAATCCCCAGAAGTATAATTTTTTATGGGAAGTATAATTTTTATTAATTACTTCGCGACAACGATGGAAGCCATTAGCGTACACGACTGTATTCGGCCAGATCGACAATCAAAACTGTAATCTTTCGATCATGAACTCGTTGCTCTTACCTTCCAGGCTATCGCGGTCATGCGAATAAATTTAAAGTTAGTCTTTAATATATTACAGGGAGTTTGAGATGTCCTAGGTCATAACTCAGGAATCGTCGTCTTAGAATACATTACTCGGCATGAAAATTGCCCCCAACGCCATTTGGTCAAATTCTTATGTAAAATGACCTTCTGATTCCGAATGTGACCACTGAAATTATGTATGACATTTCTTGTGTTTTTTAATCTATTATTAGTGTTATTAAACAAACATCATATTAAATTAATTATTTTTCATTCTCCAAATCAAATTCAGGGTCATAAAATTTTAGAACAGTGTTAAAAATTAAGGGAGGGGTTGTTGTGTCTAGAAAATGGTAGACCACTGAGCAAAAGGGAAGTCATATTCTGATTCAGGAGTTAATTTTACATAAGAATCAGCAAGAATGATATCGAGCTCTTTTTTTTTTTTTTTTTTTTTTTTTTTTTTTTTTTGCCGCGCAGTGATGTCTGAAATCGTGCAACAATGTCTGATACAATCTGCCTTCTACCATTTTTGGAGGATTTTTGCAATCAATACCTACGCTTGTTGCAACTGTTTTATTCACCAAAAAGTGATAAACATGATAATAAACGTACAGCCCTGTTTATTTGACTCGATATTGTATGTATGCTTTGTTATGCACTATTATTTATTTATTTTAAAATATATAACTTAATTTGTAACTCAATGACTCAATGACTCAATGACTCAATGACCTAATGTCATGACATAAAACCTATATTCCCTGCCTCTTACAAAAAAAAAAAAAAAAAAAAAAAAAAAAAGAATTCATTTAAGAAATTGTTGCTTTCTTTTTCATACAGTGAATTTGACTTATATTTGTTTATTATTTGCTGAATAGCAGTTTTCTTATATTTAATTACTTTTACAGATAAATATTTCAAAAAAAAAAAAAAAAACTTATACTTGATGTTTTGATGATATTGAAAATTAGATAAATTTTCTAAACTTCGTAATTATTCTTTATAACGTATAAAGTTCTAGGGTTACAATTAGAATGAAACCATCATGCACTTTTAATGAATAAGTTAGAGTCTATTAGATTATAAATGAATGAATACTTTATACTCTGTATAAATTATATTTTTTAAAGAATATTATTGTTAAACTTATTTGCATATTTTTACTCGAGTTTGTTAAAAACAAGCGTGATATGTAAGAATATTCCAGTTTCTGGGAAAACCTATGTTAGCAGGAAAATCAGTATGTGCATAAAAAAACTGTATTTAAAATCTTATATATATTATAAATGTGAATGTCCGTTTATTTGACTGAGTTTCACGCTAAAACTGCTCGATGGATTTCGATAAAATTTGTTATGGAGATAGCTTATACCCTAACTTAAAAAGTTGGCTACTTTTTATTCCGAAAAAAAATTTGTTTTTGCGATTTTTATGCATAAAATAGCAATTTTGTAAGCTATCAATAGCAAAAAAAAAGCCATTTAAATTTATCCATAATTTAATTGTTGCCAAAAAAAAAAAAAAAAAAAAAAAAAAAAAACGAATTTATTTATTTTTTTCAACAGGAAAATAAATACATTTATCTAAACGTGAACGATAAAAATTATAAAAAAAAATTATGCATCTCACAAAAATTGACGTAATTTTTAATTAAAAATTTCTTTTACACATTGATAAAGTGCTAATACGCAAGCGAAGTGATGACGTCATTGGCCGTACGTGGATGCAAGAAAAATATTTCCTATGTTAAACGTCCATTGGATTTTTTGTAAAAAATTATTAAAAATCGAGGAAAATTATATCCCAATTTTAATCCCCATATTTAGGTATGTATTAATTATCATGGCCATGCGTTAGATTAAGTTATTTTTGTTGTAAAATTGACAAATTTGAATTTTTAATTTCAAAACTCTAGGGGAAAAAAATGGCAAATTTCCATATTCGATTGAAAACACAAACATTTCATTTCAAAAGATGATATTTACACAATAAATATCCAACTAATATACTAATTAAAAGGAAAATGATAAATATTCTATCATAATTTGAAGTCAAATTTGTATTCAAATGTCTAAATAAGTATCCGATATAAGATACTAATATGTTGCAGCGGAATAGATTTGATATCGGTCATCCTTAGCAGAAAAAAAAAAATATCGACAAATTATTTGGCGAAAATAATTTAATTCCTTTCAAAAATCATGGTTATTTTAACAACTTATATTAAGAGAGTAATGAATAATATGAAACAATATTTGGTACAATGCATATTACGAAAATATACATCTGGCATGCATATTTTCGTATTACGTTTTTGATCACCAAATACAATAAGCGCCAAGAGAGACAGAGTTTTGAAATTTAAAATTAAATTTTTGTCAATATGACAGCAAAATAACTCAATCTAACACATGCACATGATAACCAATCTATACTAAAATTATAAATGCGAAAGTTTGGATGGATGTTTGTTACTCAATCACGCCACAACGGCTAAACGGATCTGGATGAAGTTTTGTACAGAGATAGATAATAGTCTGGAATAAGACATAGGCTACTATTTATACCGGAAAAAAATGTAAACTTTTAATTAATCTTCTATATAATATAAATATTTCTTCTATAATAAAACTTTAAAATAATTTGTTTTAATTTCTAATTGTTGCCAAAGAATATTTCACGCGAATAATAATAAAAAAAATAATAAATATTAAATTTGCTTAGGCACATGACAATATAACGTCATTATAAAAATTAAATAATAAGAAAATGAAAGCTAATTCAGATCTGTATCAAAGAGCTTTATTAGTTGATAATCCTGGGTATATTTTTAATTTTAATACTGAAGTAGATAGGACATTTTTCGCCAAGGACTCTAATGTTTGTGACAGCAACCTTAAGCCAAGTAGTCCATAAAAAATATAAACAAATCTGTACATATAAAAGAGTAAACTCAATGATTCACTGACTCAACACTGCCATGACGATTCTGTGGGAAAGAGGGTCACAAATTTTAGTGACCAGGTTGGTTTTCGGAGCCTGACCCCCACCTAAGACGGAATTTTGCAAAATACCCCCCCCCCTGTCTCCCTTGGGGGGCAGAAGGCTTAACTCGGCTCCAAATTACTTAACGGTGAAGAAATTGCAGATGGAAAGACCAGACTTGAGTACAAAAAAATTATTTTCTGCGATTTTGGAATTTTAGATTTTTAAGGGGGGGGGGGGAGGGAAGGGAAAAGGTTTTGAAAGAAGGGTACTCAACACACGAGGAAATCGATCTGAACACACACTACAAAGGGATTTTATGAAATTCCACCCTACCGCCCTTTGGAGAATGGGGGGCAAAAACATGTATTCATGCGTAACGCTGCACTAAATTATCTAAGGTTGGACATTTTTTATGTAAGGGACGATTATATGTATCTAACTCATAGTATGAAGAGATTTTGCGAAATTCCCTCCTCCTTCCATCCTTTAAGAACGGGGGGAGAGATTTAAAAAAAAAAAAGTTTTAAAGCATAGCTCAGCTTTAAATAATTTCATGATCTCAATTTTTTGATGTGTCGGTTAGGTATGTGTATGCAACATGCAATATAAAGTAATTTTGGAAATTTACCCCCCCCCCCCTTCCTCTTGGGGCGGGCGGGGCAAAAACCATATTTTGAAGCTTAAATCCGTCCAAATTACCTAAGAATGGCGAATTTTGGTGTGTGGGTGTTATTAAGTGTGCGAAATATGCACTTTGATGAGATTTTGTAAAACTTTCAACTGTAACCGCGAGGGAGGGGGAGTAAAAAGCAGGTAAGGGACTGCCGAAGGCATTGGGCAACTTAAACTTAGATTTTGACGGATTTCAATGATTTTTTTTTTATTAAGATATTTTATTATTATTAATGATATGCTGTTTTGGGGATTCACTTCAATATAATGACCAGCGAAGCGGGCAAAGCCTGCTAGTTATATATATATTTAAAATTTTATAATGTAAATTATATTCTATTAATTAAAATAAATCGTTTAATTAAAGGATGCATTAATTATTCGATTGCGTGAAAAGGATGTAAGTTATATTCTATTAATTAAAATAAATCGTTTAATTAATGGATTCATTAATTATTTGATTGCTTGAAAAGGAAGCTAAAGCATTCTATGTAAATAAAACCAAATGGTGTGTATAAGCAAAATATTGTTTGGAAGTATTCCCCCCCCCCCTTCCCAGCTTAATAAATAAATAAATAAATAAAAATTATAATACTGATAATCTGAGTATAGCAAAATTAATTTTCTGAATAAAAAAAAATTAATTGTCTGCAATAATAATAATAATAATTGTCTGTCATAGATTCAGAGTTTAAATAACTGCAATATTGGAAATCAAATGAAAAAATGTTTAAACTGTTTAGAAATAAGAAAAAATAAATTTACTTTGAAAATGATGTCTGTTATTTAAGTACCCCCATTTCGCTCAAGGGTATTTCGGATTGAATATGGTATAAATAGCACAATATTTTGTGTCTTTGAACAATTTAATTTTCATTAATAATTATAGAGTGCCTTGAATCAATGTTCTGGGTGTTCTGTTATCTGTTTGACAAAACTGCGGTATGTTTTAATGCATTAAGACGATTCGGAATTATATAGTATTAAAGTGACCGAAATGCCTTCTGAGCAAGCTATGCAAAAAAATGCTGAATCAGCAATACTTTAATGTGATAGAAATAATTTTACTGGAGAATTTCACATTATAGAAGCTCGCATAACACATAATGTTGTTTGAGCTTTCTACCATAAACAACCGCTCAGCTTGTGCTGAAATGGGAAATGGTATTCTTAACATTATGGATCACCCCTTGCCCATTTTGTATATACCTAGATACAACAAAGACATGGATGACGATTTATTAAACTGACTTAGTGGACGTCAGTTTGAAAAGTCTTCATATGCTTCTAGTAGAATAAGGCAAGATATATTCTGCAATCTAGCAGACTAATAAACCGGACCGTTACAGTCCGGCTACCGTAGTCCAGATGTAAAATTTATGATTTCACTGTGTATTGTGCTCGAGCCATTTTAACCTACGACTGCACCGAGAGGCAGAATGACTGAGGAACATGTGATTTTCAAAGAGTTCAGTCTGAAAGATCCAGTTATTTTACAATCTAGACGAGAAGGTAGAAAGTACAGCCCAATTAAGTCGTCACTAACAACACTGTCAAAAACCACTGAAATAGAAACAGCTTTCAGCTCCACGAGTTCACTCACCATGATTCTTCACAAAATCTCATAGATGGTAACATCCATGGTATGGTTCATCCGGGAAAAATATGGGACCAGAAAATACAATGTCTGCTAGAAAGTTGAAAATACTACGCATTAAAACCAGGGTTGGCAAAAACCCGGGTTTTTCTAGAAAAACCCAACCCACTTGGGTTTTTCTGGGTTTTTGCGGGTTTTTCTGGGCATTTGTGGGTTTTTCTGGGCTTTTGTTTGAAAACATTTGCATTGCAATGTTAGATATATGTCATTTAGCATATTAGTTGTAATACACCTAATTATATTAAACTACTGATTAATAATTAATCTAATATTTATCTTGGAAATAAAAATTGGTTTGATTCTAATATTAAAATAGTGTTAATTAGTAAGATTAAGCTATATTTTATTTTAATGTATGCTTATTCAAAATAAATATTCTTAATGACAATAACTGATAAAATAAAAGAATTTAAATTCTTAAATACAATACATATCATTTAAATTTTTTAGTTCCCCATCATGCTATAGATTGAGAACTTAGGTAATCGTGAAAATTTTCGACCTCAGTTTTTTTTTAAACTTTTTTACACGTTTTCATGTGTGAGGAATCCGAAAAATGACAAAATTTTTATGGTGTGTGTTAGTTTGTTAGTCCGTGTACATGATATCTCCAGAACAAATTGTCACAGAGAAGTCAGATCAGTTTTAAAATATTATTTTCGACACTGGCAAGAACCATATTCATTTGCAACATTCAAATTAAAAAACTTCGTAAGTTATTAAAAATGTATGATTTTCTTAACATGGGAGAATAGGGCAACATGTTACTTAAACGCGTATTAAATGGTACTGAAAAAATATGAGACCAGTTTAAAAATATGAGTTTTGATGTCGGAATAAACATCAGTAACTAGAAACATGCCACTTTGAAAATTTCGCAAGTTACTGGAAATTTACGAATTTCTTAGCATGGCTGTATAGGGCAAAATTTCACATAAATGTCAATTTTTAGGAACATTTTCATCGTAAAGATGTCAGACCACTTTTGAAATATTATTTATGGTACTGGCATGAATATCATAGAGTATAAAATTTTCAATTTAAAAAATTCGTAAATTACTTATAATTAACGATTTACTTAAAATGGCAGAATAGGACAAAATTGAGCATAAATGTCCATTTTGAGGATCATAAATATATCAGACAACTTCAAAATAACATTTATGATACTTGTTTGAACATAATTGACTACAAATATTCTAATAGGAAAATTTTGCAAGTTACTTGTAATTTAAGATTTTATCAACATAGCAAAATGGGGGGATATCCCATATAAATATGCATTTTGAGGATTGTTGCATTGGAAATAGTAGCATGAAAACGAAACTATGAAATTGATCCTAATAAAATAAATTAATAGATTAAGATAAATACATCAAAGTTGCACTGCTTTATCCTTTTTTTTTTTTAATAGTTTTTTAATAGTTAAAACGGTTATAGAAGAAAACTTTATTTTATTATATTTATAATTATGTTGGTACTAAAATTAAAATAAAACGATTATAAAGTTTTAAAACTAAACAATTTAATTAGCTAAATATTGATTCTGGACAACATTTTTGTCCGCTGTTAAAAAAAAAAATATCGTTCAGTTTTACAGGAAAAGGAAAATTGAACCAATTATAGAAGATAAACTTGCTTTTATTATAACTGTAGTTACTTTTTATGTTTAATACTATTTTCTAGAAAATAAAAATAAGAGTTTTTTCTTTAAAGGTAAGGTGTTTTCTATACTTTATAGATGGGATTTCTAAATTATAAATAATTTTTAACAAAAACCCGCTTATTTGCTAAAACCCAGTGGGTTTTTGTTGGTGGGCCCGCCCAGAAAAACCCGGGCGGGTTTTTCTGGGCTGGGCCCACTTTGCCAACCCTGATTAAAACCCCTCTTAAGTGGATGATACGTAGGTTCTATAGATATATGCGTTGTATATATTAAGAAAACATTTTCTTTGGTGATAGAATCCTTTATACAATATAACTGACAAAATCAACTTCTGGCTCACGTTTTATAATACCTATCGCTAAGCAAGTAATATCACGTAGTATTTTGTGTACACATCCGAAGATAGTGTGATCAGCACCCCGCCCGTGTGGGGAGTGCTCCTGATAAATGTATTAAGCAGCGTACCTGTTACAATCAGCAACTCTATTCATGAGGTTGCATGTCCGCCAGATCAATGCTTAAATACCCATTTATGCTTTTGCCTTAGGCTGACGAGCAGTACGATCGCTGATTACGACATCATCCTTTCAACGTTTTGTGCCGCATGGAACACATTTTAATAATTTTTGTGAGTGCTATTCCCTTCCTGAAAAACAAAATATATCTAAAAGTACCTTCTCGTAGATAAATTACATCGAAATTTATATGGAGTAATGGATAAATACAGTTGAAAATTGTTTATATTTTATATGAATCGCATATTTTTTGCCTATGCTTAGTAAGTAGTTTTCAATTAATTGTTTAAATTACCTTTGATATTCTTACTTGTTAAAATGTATGTTCATGGCAAAGTACGTTTATACTAACTTTTTATTTTTATTTTTTTTTAAAGACCTGAAATAAGGATTAGTTCACAATTTTACCACTTTCAGTGTCAGTTTCATTGACATTTCTAAAACTTCTAAATCATTTTATCTAAGTACAATACAGTAATTCAATATTAAAGAAATAATGGCAAAACTTGAACAACAGTTACATTCAAAACTTGTTTTCTTATACAAGATTTCTCATATTATATTCTGTATTTATCAAAAAAAAATACGTGGATAATGAAATTTTTTTTCTATCGGATTATTTAACTGGAATGTGTAATTAGCTTCTAAAACTGTAAGAGAAGGGGATTATTTGTACAAATTTTGTACATACTATTTATAGAAAAATTTGATTAAATGTACCATCAAAAAATAATTTTTTTTTTTTTTAAAGATTAACTCTCCGATACAAAAGCAAAAGACGATGTCGTTTAATATGATTAAAGCAGATATTTTAATTATAAATTTGGTTCGAATAAACTTCTCAAATATTTGCATTTTAATTTCATCATTTATATGCAGTTTTATATAATGTGTTAAGTAGAGAATTTTCAGAAATATGTCTAATGAAAAAAAATTAACAACGTTTAACAAACTATTCGGATTTAAGATTCTTTACAATAGGAAGAATCTAAATTAAAAAGCATAATAACTTCTATTGTTTAATATTTAATCATTTGCATGTTACCTTGTGACATTTTATTTCATAAAAATATGCTTTATTTCAAAAATTCAAAACATCAATGCGTGTCGAAATTTTTGAAATGAGACTTCTGTTACGAAACGTAATTTTAGTGCAGTATCTTTCATCTTGATAGAAAAATTATTCTGTGTTGAAATATCACAACAGGATTATTCATAAAAATTTCACTTATCGAAGATTTGATGCCTTAATAAGCTTATTTGTTGGGTTTAAAAGATGCCAGACATCTATGACATTGTGTTTTGCCAACCACTATGTTTCTTTATTAATTTAAACGGATAAAAATATAATTTGAGTATTACCTGAAGATACATTAAGACTAGTTTATGCATTTTATATATATATATATATATATATATATATATATTATATAGATAATATTATATATATATAATATATATATATGTGTGTGTGTGTGTATAAATGATACATATCATAATAAAATTTAACCTTAATATTTTAGCATTTAATAAATACATGCTAATATATATATATATATATAAGATAAGATAAAATTTAAATATAGGAGGGATTAAAACTTGAATTATTAAATAAATAGAATTAGAACAAAGTTTTTATAAACCAATGCGCAAATGCAGCAAAAGGAAATATAAGACTAAATAAGTAAAACAATCAAAGCCAGATGAAAATTTAATCCCAAAACACATGAGGGTCTTCATCACGGGAGATCCTCCATGTAGGGAAAGGAATATGAAAAGTTTCTGGCGAAACGCTGGTAATTTAACCAAAAAACACGTTTCTTGCCCCGGACTTCTCACAGATGGAAGCAAGACCATACAGCAAACAAATTTTAATTAGTACAAAGCATAAAAAGCAATTAAAATCGGAAATCAAGCTCAAAATATTATACATCAATATAAAATACAAGAATATATAAATACATACATGGACAAACTGGAATAGTCATTAGAAAATGAAAAATTTAAAACCACCCCCATTATAAACATAGAACCCGTTTCAGCTAATAGGTCCACTTACCAGCACTTAAATGTCGCCTAAAATGAACAACAACCTTAAGTGGGATTGTCATCAAGAATACTGAAATGTTTATTGATTAAAATAACAGGATAGCGGTTAACAGTTAGTACGTTTTTGAGATTTTTCATAGCCAGATTCAGGTCTAAATTGTTATTGAAAATCCTTTTAATTATGTTTATTTGGGTGAACATAATATTTTTAAAACTTTATGACTACTACAGGAGAACCAATTTGTTAAATTACAATTTTTAAAGTTAAAATTTTGCCTTTTATCATAAATCCCAATAAGTTATTATCATTTTTTTTAATTTTTAAATCCAGGAAAGAAGTTTGGTCTTCAGTGTCAGTACGGTTTAAGAAAAGATCGGAGGGATAGATTTCAGCTGATGCATAGAATGCATTGTTAACAAAAAAAAAAAAAAACTTACTAAAAACGAAATTTTAACAGTTACGGTTAAAATAACTAATTTTTATTTGAGGGGTCTTCCTAATGATGGACTTTTTTTTTTTTTTTTTTTTTTTTTGAGGGGGGGGGGGTATTAACTAATATTACCTTTTTGGTTTCATTGTCCTTGTCTGGTTGTATTTATTTTCACTTTTTTTTTTTTTTTTTTTAACATTATATTTAAGCTTACATATCTTCTACTGGCAGTGTAAGATGTGTAAATTTAGTTTCATTTTCACTTTTTTTTTTCCTTTTTTCAACCTTTGATACTTTTCCTTTGTAACACACACACACACACACACACACACACACACACAGATATATATATATGCATATATATATGTGTGGGTGTAAGTGTGTGGTAAAATGACTATATGCATATATATATATATATATATATTCTTAATTGAAATGTTGATAATTAAAATTAAAGTGGGGTGTATAAACAACAACAAAAATAATAAGTTATTTTAATAGTTTTAGTGAACAGAAAAATTTGAAACTCAAAACTATTCAAGCTAAACATTCATTAATAACTATGTTTTCCTCTTCAGAAGGTGGGAGCACAATAATTCAAAGATATTATGTAATCCTAACAGGTTTTGGAAGATATGGCAATTTAGCATACTCCAACTCGTTAATTAAAAAAAAAAAAAAAATGAAAAAAAAAAACTTTTAAGTAATAGTATATTAAAGCTGTAACTTGTAAACATAATTTGTCGTAATACTATTTAAATTTCAAAATAAGTAAAATTTTACTGTAGAAATTAATTTTCTTCAGCAAATTATAAATTGATAAGTTGATATGCTAGCAAGGACATGCCTTCAACTCTACCTGTTTCGGAAGGAAAAAAAAAAAAAACTCACCACCTGCTCAAATCGGAGTTTGAACAGATCATTTTGTTCATTTATATCTTTTACAGTTTATTTTATGTTAGTCAAGAAATGCAAAATTTTAGTTTATTCTATGTAGCAGCTCCCCAGCTTCAATGTTTGGTTTGGTTGGTGGTCCTTGTAGATGTTGTAGTTGATTTTAACAGCTTAAAGTCTAGTAATGAGGATGATTATTGTGTTCATGTCTAGAATTTTCCACTGTTTGCAAAATTTATATATATATATATATATATATATATATATATATATATATATATGCAAATGTATATAATTGCAACCCCCAAAAAAGTTTGAAATTTCCAAAATTTGTGTGGAGATATTTAAATCCATTTCCGCCGTCAATCGGTCTATCTATAAACTAGAAAATCACAACAAAAAATATATAAGTGCAATAATTCGATTCTTTTACAGCTTCCATTGTTAGATTTTCATAAGAACCCACACACAATCTAGAAAATTTAAAACATTTCATACACACAAAAATGGCATAAATAAATTAAAAAAAATAATAAAATGTAAAAATTCAGAATATATTATAATAAAACAACTTAACTATATTTTTGTTTTTTAAAGTTTCTAGCGTCAAGGGTTTTTCAGCCAGTAACTAGCCTCATTTAATTCAATAAATAATAGAAAATACTATTGTGTTATTCTATAGGTTAATTAACAGAAAAAAAAATATATATATATACAATTTCTTCTATACAATATTTTCTGTTTTATAAAAATCATGATTCATTAAACTATTTTAAGAAATTTTTATGTTATAAGAGATTATTATAAGAAATCATTAGCTTATATTGAATGTATGAAAAATATTAATTATATTTTTTTCATTAACAGGATTTTGTAAAAAATACATTTGGGTGAACAATAAATTATTCATTGAGTCTTAATTTCGTTAATGAGATGAAGCTTTATTAACTGCCGAAAGAAAAAAAAAATCACCTGCATGTTGGCTTTTTTTTCTTAAGTAATCCGATTACTTCAATTAGTTTTAGAAAAGGTTTCTCTTTTTTTTAGATAATAACAAATCATAAGGGATTTGTGTAATTACTGCATATTACTTTTTATTTAGTAAGAAGATTGATATTATTATTTATTTTAAGACGACATAGACATGCATTGGCTTCGAGCGAATGAATTTTAGGATTAGATCCGTGTAAGAAACTACAAAGTGTACGGGAATGTCTCCGGTTGTGGGCACAGTTTTGATTTTGGCTTATAACTTTTGATAGAGAAAATATTATGCAAACATATAAATACCAATGGAAAGCTAGAATCCTTAGCTAACGTTTGTTAATGTAACTGTATAGATTCCATGAACCCGAAAAATTTTATTATTAATTTTAGGAAGTGGTCATTTTTGGCCAAAAGAGAAATGTGTACCCGGTTGTGGGTACACTTAAAAAACTTTAAAAATAAGAATGTAGTAGGAAAAACCACCATAAATACAGAAAATAACAAAATTCATTCATTTTATAAGGATTCAGTTGGCCGGCAGTTTGACAGGTGGAGTCGCCATACATTTTCCAGGTATCTTCTGGAGGGACACAGATGCTGCGACGAAGTCCGTATTCTGAGGAAGTCGATTTTATGGATTTCTTATCTACTAAGCAATCCTAAATGGCTTTAACCAGCGCATTAAAATCCTTTTCTTTTGTATCGGTTGGCTTTTCCCGGGGTTTTACGGGGTAAAATGCCTAAAAATACACAAAAATACTAATAAAATATGTTATGTTGACACAAACAA